>JAODUH010004888.1:0-10434 GCA_027564835.1 Typhlichthys subterraneus | reverse complement strand
AGACTTCTCGAACTCTGATATTGCATGCTGTCAGTCAGTTAAAGGAAGTAGTGGACCAGGGCCCTGTAACTTGTATTGTTGATCTACTATTATTATATTAAATCTGATTTTGATAACCTTGGTCACATTGTTTCCTCCTGCTTAAACTGCATAAACGAACACGCTGGAACTGGGTGAGGAGACACCACTGGATTCAAACAGTGTGTAGACTAAATTTCTATTTGCCAACAAGGTCTTCTCTAGACCGTTCTCGGGCCAGTTGGCTTCAAAGTCCAGGGCCAGTTTTCAGTCCCAGTCCGATCCTGCCACTCACCGACCTAATTTTGTTCACATCTGTGAAGTTAGTTATTAATAGGCCTACTTTCCTAATGTGTGTATTCAACTGTTTACCCATACATACACAATGTTAGCCGATGAATTGCACACATGTAGGCCTGTCACGATAACTGTTTTTTGTTGGCCGATTAATTGTACCAGAAATAATCGCGATAAACAATATTATTGTTCATTTTAAGGGCAGACAAGATAAGGCAGGTGTGGAATGACCGACTATAGGCATAATCCAAGGAGTCGACAAGGGAAGCAGGGAGAAGTTTAACTGAAACACGGGAAACATGTTATATTCAAAACAAGCACGCTGTCGTGGTAAAGGTTGGTTGTGAATTATGTACTGATGTGCCCTACACAAGCGACGATGATTTTGTCCAGACGGAGCAGTAACTTCAAATCCAGTATTTTAGAATGAAAGTGACGCAGTTCATATGTTTGGGAGATCGTAGGCTATGTGAGTAAGTAGTGTGCCTTCTAAAGCGAACTCAAATTTGTTTTTATTAGGAAACGGCAAAATGTCAATTTACTTTAATCACTTTGCAGCAACATATTCCATATTTTCTGTAGACCGGTAGATATTTTAACCAGCATCAAAATGATAGAGGTGAGTTCAGAATTGGCGAACATGTTTGCTTTAACATTAAATGGTGAACATTTTGTGTAAACATTTCAAACATATTAGATTGAAACTGTCGCCCTTCGTCCAGCATCAGTGTGTTCGCTAAGAACTATACCTCCTCAGTTTGCTGTGAGCTCAAGCACGGAACTGAAAAATGTAATTGCACCTCTGTTCCACTATTGTCATGTGACATGAATTATTCATTGTGATTGGTTACACCTGTTTCATTGCTTGGCAAAGTAGGTAGTCTATAAACATTGAAACAAATTAAACAAATGCTGTATTTTTGCATTTAATCTTCTAAATGTAGTTGGATGGAATTATGCAGTCGTAGGGAAAAATACCTTTACCTAAACAATACAATATAGCCTACTCTTGTTCGCGAGTGAGGGGACTATGGAGCGAGAGATTGGCCGGAGAATCGGAGCAGTAGGAGCGGTATTGCAATCGCTTTTATGCACCGTGGTGACAAAAAGAGAGCTGAGCCGGAAGGCAAAGCTCTCGATCTACCGGGCCATTTTTGTTCCTACCCTCATGACTGAAAGAACAAGATCACAGGTACAAGCGGCCAAAATGGGTTTTCTCAGGAGGGTGGCTGGCTTCTCCCTTAGAGATAGGGTGAGAAGCTCAGCTATCCGTGAGGAACTCAGAGTAGAGCCGCTACTCCTTTGCGTCGAAAGGAGCCAGTTGAGGTGGTATGGGCATCTGGTAAGGATGCCCATACCACCTGAAATGTTTTTTGGACATAGTCTAAAGTTAGTATTATTTTTTTAAACGATGTAAGAAAATGCACGAATTGCATGCATTCACCACGTTGTCTTAATTCATAAATAAAGTAGGCTTGGTTTATTTAGAGACTGTTAATAAATCTATCAAAATCTATCTAAATCTAAATCTTGATTAATCTATAATGGTTTGTTTACTGTTCTGTTCTCATGGTTACCTCAAAACCAGACGCTACAGTGACTCTGCAGTAGATTTGCCTTTCACATGAGAGAAGGGCGGGACAGAGATCGGGAAGCCACTTCCCATGTAGAAAGCCCTAACTTTGTCAGATTGTCTACTACTACTAATTATACTTTTGGATGTATAATTAATATCCCTGGATTACCTAAAAAAATTTGTGAAAAACAATATAACCCCTGTATTGACCGCACCCGAATATTATCCGCAGAGCTGCCGGCAGTTTGCAAAATCAGTGTATTACCCGCAGTTATTAGCCGGGAAATTAGTTAATGCCTATATCATAATTTTCCACAATCCCTTTATGTACCAAAACAATTCCAGTTAATTTTACTTGATTTAATTATGTAATTATGTTATGTTTTTAGGTACAATACTAAATGTTATAAACATACTTTGTTTTGTTTGGATGTACTGTACTAGTGGCGGTTGTTCATATTGCTTGAAATCCTCATGTCCATATATTTTCAATAATCATAGATAATTAGTGTAAATCTATTGTATTCACCATGAATGAATGGAGATATTGCAACATTTCTATATGATACGGTATATGAATATGGATGTGTGTGTATGTGAGCTCACATTTATCTGGTCTGTAAGGGATAGTCCCTAGACACATGCCACAATAGCTCTTACTGTGCAAATGTTTCGAGAGCTAGCTACTCTCTCCACAATTTCCTTGTCTTCGTAGCCTGGATGCAAAGTAGAAAACCAATGTCTTTCTCCCTGTGGCACTCACCCTGTATACGGCTATCATCCTGTTTGCGCACCCCCCCCCCCCAACCCCTCAACCCTCCAACCCTCCAAAACAAGAGAAAAAGGTATTTCCCAGTAGCCTTGCTACAAACAGAGAGAAATCTAACAAAGCTTTCTCAGTAGTGTTTTGTTGTAACTCCCCCCCACACACCCTTTTCTGCTCATTCGTACCAATGCCATCACTAGCCGACCTCAATTACTATCCCACAGGCTATGGGGTGAAGCACTGCGTTTTAACACACTCTCAGCCGGAGAGTGAGCGAGGAGATTATTTTCTGGTAGTGGAGTATAGGGTTGATGGCCGCACTGCTGTCAAACGCAACCCCAAAATCTCACCTACTGAGTTTGGCCCCTGGGCAAATGAAATACTGATACTGTAGATTTCTATGTACCTTGTCTTGTGTTAAGTGGTATGTCAACTTTATTTGATTACTTGTTGGTTTGACATTTGAAACGGACAACTCCTGGGTCACATTTGGGGGACAAGTGCCAATATTCTTAGATCATTGACTTTGTGGGGAGGGGAGCCAGCCATCACCACTATCTCAAGATGTTTTAAGAAGTCTCCAGACATGATTTTTGTATGTCTTGAGATGTCTTGAGGTATAATTGAACACCCGCGATGATTCGAGACATCTTAAGACATGTGTGCCCATTGAGATATAACTAGACAGATAGCGGTGCAGTACAGTATTAGCAAGCAAAGTTTATATATAAATTATATAGCACTTTTTTTAGCTTAGAGATAACTGAAATTAGCCAGATCTGCAGGATCCAGACCAGGTTTTTGAAGAAGAAGATGGACTACTGCATTTTCAGGGACCACACCTGAGGACAGACTACTATAAAGAACTGTAAGAACTGATGGTCCTATAGTGAGTAAGGGTGTGCTCACACTTGGCCCAGTTGCTTTGAATTGTGCCCGAGCACATTTGTCCCCCCTCCCCACTCCCCCGCTGGCCTGCACTCACACTGCAGTTAACATTCAGGGCTAGGGCACGCTTACTCCAAACCAAAACATTACGGCTACTTGGTTTCAGGCCATTATTTTGTACACATAATCGTTCCACTAGAATATGTCCTTGATTTTCAGAGTGCATCCCGTACCTTCAGATACTGAGCACGCAGTTTTTTTCAGCTTTGTCCACACTGCTCACGTGGTTCTTTAGATACCCACGAGTAAGTAGATAGTTCTTGTGTGTTGTATCCAGTTTAGGGTTGATCGACGTTTACTAAATTGGCATCGGACGATGTCTACAGCATACATCGTAATGGACGATTCCATCGGGGGGTGCACGCAATATACATTTTTCCTTATTCTAATTTATTAAACTTCAAACTAAGAAAAACTTGGTTTAATTATACATACATACATACATACAGTACATATATATACACATACATATACATACATATATACATATACATACATACATACATACTGTACATACACATACATACACATATACATATATATACACATACACACATACATACATACATATTGATATTATTGACTATATATGAAATTGAAAAAGTAGTTAATAAATTACTATAAGCAGGTCAAGCATACTTATATTTTGTGCCCATTCACCCCTACTCACCGTGTTACTTTTCCTCCTAACCCCTATGCATAGGCCTGGTCTGGTCCAGTCAAATTTCGCCGCGATGTCCACGTCAGAATATGTAGTCAGTAAAAATGGTTACAGTCTATCAGTAGCTACTTTGAGTTTATAGCCTATAGTGGTGTGCATGATTTATCTGCTCATATAATTTGCGCAAAAGATGGACAGACAGCGATTGTCGTCAGATAGCAAACAACCATATCACGTTAGGCACAGTAGGCTACAGCAAAGTGAGTGAGCACGAGCAGTAAACTATAAAGTTGTTTCTTTTTGCTGTTGTTAGAATTACGTTAGCATAATGCATTGATTGCATTGCCAGATCTATGTAATAATAATATAATAATAAACTTTATTTGTATATGTAACATCTACGTCGTCTCGCCGGTGTGGTAACACCGGGGAAGGACTGTCCGCATCCCCAGCCCCTCACACCCACACGTGGAATCATATCGATTGCCTTCAGCCGTGTGGGTGTGAGGGCATATAGGCTGGGGACTACTGGGACAGGGGTGTGGGTTATTGTTTACGTTTCCTGGATGTACCTGTTTCGTTGATGTTCTCGTTTCTGTTCGTGCTTCTGTTTCATGTTCCTGTGCTACGTGACTGTACGGCGTTTCTGTTGGATTTGTGTTGGTTTTCTGTTTTATTAAAAGATGAGCCATGAGGCTCGTTGCTTCGGCCATCAGTGTGTGTTTTGCGTCCGTCTGCCCTCGCTTCGCCCTGCCTGGAATTACAGAATAACCCACCAATCATGTGTACAGCGGAGGCAAGTTTTTCGGCCGCCGTCGCTCAGTTCCATCAGGCGGCGGCGGAGTTCCGCGGCTTATGGGCTGGCGGGCTCTCCGCTAGATCTCCGGCGGAGAGCTTGCGTTGCCTCCCTCCCACTCCAACATCGGCCACACCGGGCGGCAGCACTTCCTCCCTCGGCTCCCCCGCAAGGGCGGAGTCGCCGCGAGGTCCGGATCGGGGGACGGCGCACGTGTGTCTCTGCCGCCTCGGTATCACAGCAGTCCTGGCTCCCTCGGGCCTTTTCTCCGCCAGACGGAGAGATACATCACTGCTGGACGGCTCGAGGGAGACCAGTGTGCGCGGCACACGTTGTTGCTGTTCTCTGGCCGGGCTCTTCAGTGGGCCACGGCGGCATTTTACCACCAGCAGCTCCCCGACTACCCGGAGCTAGTGGAGCTGCTCTGGGCTGTGTTTGGGCATGGTGAGTCTCGCGTTGTTACAGGTCCCCTTGCCCACCTGACCACGGGTGCTTACTGGCCAGGGTTGGTTGGGGGCTGTGCCAGGGGCCCGCGGGAGCCGCCCCGCGTCGTAGGTTCGCTCCACGTCAGGGAGTCGCCGATCGCCGAGGGTCCGCAGGAGCCGCCCCGCGTCAGGGAGTCGCCGCTCGCCGAGGATCAGCAAGCGCCGCCCAGCGTCAGGGAGTTGCCTCTCGCAGAGGGTCCGCCAGAGCCGCCCCGCGTCAGGGGGTCCGCCGCTGGGCCGCAGCCGCATCCTGTTTCCGCCGCTGTGCCGCAGCAGCTCCGGCCGGCCTCCTCCTCTGCTGGGCCTTCCATGCCGCAGCAGCTCCGGCTGGTCTCCTCCTCTGCTGGGCCGTCCCCACCTCAGCAGCCCCAGCCGGGACTTTCCGGCGCTGGGCTTTCCATGCCGCAGCCGCTCCTGGTCGGGGGTCCGCTGGAGCCGCCCCGCGTTGGCGAGCCACGTCACGCTGGGGGTCCATCGGAGCTGCCCCGAGCCGAGACGCTGCCAGAGCCACCTCGCCCCGGGTGTCCGCGGGAGCTGCCCCGTGCTGGGAGCCCGCTCCATGACAGGGGTCCGCCGGAGCCACCCGAGCCGCGGGAGCCCGAGGCCTGGCCTTTGCCGCCGCAGCGGGAGTCTGAGGCCTGGCCATGGCCTCCTCCACCACCTGGGCTGCATCCTGATCCGGCCTCCGTGCCGCGGCCGCCCCGCGTCAGGGAGCCGCTCCACGCTGGGGGTCCGCCGGAGCCGCCCCGCGTCTGCAAGCAGTGCCACACCGGGGGTCCGCCGGAGCCGCCCCGCGTTAGGAGCCCGCTCGATGCCGGGGATCCGCCAGAGCCGCCCCGCGTCAACGAGCCGCCCTGCGTCAACGAGCCGCTCCACGCCGGGGGTCCGCCGGAGCCGCCCGCGTCAATGAGCCGCCTGCGTCAATGAGCCGCTCCACGCCGGGGGTCCGCGGCAGCCGCCCTACGTCGGCGAGCCACTCCACGCCGGGGGTCCGTGGCAGCCACCCCGCACCGGCGAGTCGTTCCACACCGGGGATCTGTCGGAACTGCCTTGCGACAGGGAGCCGCACCACGCCAGGGGTCTGCCAGGACCACTCCACCACTGGCTCTGGTCGCCTGCCAGTGCTCCGCAGGGGTCCCACCCTGCCCGTGCGCCACAGGGCCCCCGTCTCCGCCGCTGGCTCTGGCCGCCTGCTAGGGCTCCGCAGGTGTCCCTCCTCCGCATCTGGTTCGGGCGGTTTTCTGAGCCGTTGGCGGGACGCCGCCATTGGCCCTCGGTGTCCTGGGGGTGGAGGTTCTACACCGGCGAGAGGTGTCGCCAGGAGGCGCGCCTTGGGGGAGGGGTACTGTAACATCTACGTCGTCTCGCCGGTGTGGTAACACCGGGGAAGGACTGTCCGCATCCCCAGCGCCTCACACCCGCACGTGCAATCAGATCGATTGCCTTCAGCCGTGTGGGTGTGAGGGCATATAGGCTGGGGACTACTGGGACAGGGGTGTGGGTTTCCTGGATGTACCTGTTTCGTTGATGTTCTCGTTTCTGTTCACGCTTCTGTTTCATGTTCCTGTGCTACGTGACTGTACGCCGTTTCTGTTGTGTTTGTGTTGGTTTTCTGTTTTATTAAAAGACGAGCCGTGAGGCTCGTTGCTTCGGCCATCAGTGTATTTTTCGTCCGTCTGCCCTCGGTTCGCCCTGCTCGGCGTTACAGTATAGCACCTTTCATACACAATGTGCAACTCAACGTGCTTTAGAGTTAAAAACATTTGAACAAAGGATGAAAGGAACAAATGCAATTAAACAAAAAGAAATAATGTAGACTTCGAGATGGTGTGATACAGTCAAGGCACAAGTGTATTTTGTATCTGCGTGTGTGTGTGTGCCTCCAAAACATTGTGATGCCTGTTAGCCATCGGCCATGGACGATGGCATCGTATATCGGCCCAACCCTAATCCAGTTGCTCTTAAATACTCTCGTCTGCCCAGAAGTTAGATGGACATCACTTAGCGCATCTTTTATACTGTTCCCAAAACTACAGCCGTGGCTATACATCACTGAAAGGGCCACAAACGTGAAAAGGCAAAATATTAATGCTATGATAAAACTGTCCATTAGGAAAATATGCTGTCATTGATCTACAGTAGTGTGTTTGACCACATACAGACACAGGCATCTTGTCTCCAGTTAGAATTAACACTAACATTGCTCCAACTTTATTATAAACCTGGCTATCCTTAAATATTTGTGCATCATCAATTTAATCTGTTAGCATTACAGTTATATGATATGTGACCTGAATACACTGTACACCCCAAATGACAATGGCAATCCCAATAAGATGGAAAACCGAATTAGTCAGTTATGATTTGAGTTCCTGCATAGGGTATACAATGAAGTGACAGAGGCTTGTGTACACAAGAATATATATGATTTATTTAAGTTGAACACATGCTAGGCCCAGGCCACTGCAGCTAACACAGTCCATCAATACAACATAAATATATAGCCTGTGAACTGTAATAATATAGACAGCACACTGCTTTTAAACACTGCATACAAATTGTAAAACACAGCACACAAGTTATACACACGGCACACAGGTTTAAGACTACTAATGTATCACTGAACATGGGGGGAGGGGAATAAATAAAGAAAATACTGTACATATGCAGTAGACTAAGCCCCAGGGCTAAACAAGCGGCAAAACTAAAAACTAAAATAATTGTTTATAAACTAAGGAAAAACAGTGGTTGTATGACTAAACAGCACAATCTGTGCCTGCAGTTTCCTTGAACTGAAGGCCTACTGCAGTTATGTCCTGCTGCAGACAATGTGCTACTTATGTTTATGTTCAACGGCGGAAATATGCACATGGAATTAGAGCTCCACTTCCTGACAAATGTGACTGAGATCATATAGAATACCAAGCCTTTAGGGTACTTTCACACTGAATACAAATCTGGCCCATAACTGATGTCTTCGCCCTTAAGTGACTCGGGTCTGATCTTTTCAGAGCAGTGTGAACAGCACAAATCACAGGGAATCTGATTATTTTTAATCAGATCCGGGCCATTTTTATATGTGGTATTATATTGGATACATATCTGATTATTTAATATGTGATCTCAGTCTGAACAGTCAAGTCTGAGCAGTAAATGTCTATCTTGACTTCACTCAAAATAGACATAGTGAATATACAAGAGAATATACAGTAGGCTAAATAAGGATGTAGTCACTGGATGGTCAGAGCGAGGTGTTGAAACCATTGCACACATAAATAATGAGTGTTTGGATAATGCACATTAGGCACATATAGCACAGTAGGCTATACTGTATAAGCTGCCTTGGGAGCAGGAAATAGAGTAGCCTAAATTGTAGAAGCAGAAATACACATAAATTAAGAGAAAATCTTTGCATGGTTTTTAACCCCGCCTCCTTTCCCCACAATTTGACCAATAGCCCTATGTCTGTCTGTTGCCGACCGTATCAATGCACACGATAAACACGGAAAGAAAAGGTCTATCTGGTATGGGCAGATGAAATCCACTGGCAGTCCGCGGGCAATGTGCATCATGCCTGGCGGAGAAAATATTCCATGTGTGTGTTTAACAAGCTGTAGGAGCTTACAACCAGTGCTTAATTTGTGCCGGAGCAATTGCACATATTTGATTGGATCCGGCACCTCATTTTCTGTCAAAAACTAATAAATAGCCACTTCTCTTTTTATTTTTTATGTTTTTGTCTTGGTTTTATTTCCATATGCTATACATTACTTGTAAATCACTTGTTGATGCATTTTAAATCTGATTTAATAAAAGAAAGGTGTGATCATTGAGGTCATGCGCAGTGACAAGGTTGGCTATAGAGAATATTATATATAATATATTATTATTGAGCAGCAAGTCAGGTTAACTACCTGCAGCCATGCTGCAGTATCAGCAACATAGTAGGTCTTAAAAGTTAGAAAAAGTCCAAAATACCAACTAAATTGTTACAATTATTACAAAAGTATTTAAAGTATTAACTAAAACAGTAAGAAGGCGCAGAAAGCCACTATGAAAAGTGACTAGGTGGTAATGCAACTTCAAAAAAACAAGGCACTCACGTGGTGTCCTAGCCCATAAATTAAAGGCTTTTTTATTCTACTCCACGTGAGTGCCTTGTTTTTTTGAAGTTGCATTACCACCTAGTCACTTTTCATAGTGGCTTTCTGCGCCTTCTTCCTGTTTTAGTTAATTATTCCTCTGAACAAGAGCACCGGTGGATACAATTATAAGTGAGATACCTGAAGCACTCCTGCTATCACTTTTTCTAAAAGTATTTAAAGTATGTTTAATACTAATACTGCGTAGTGTTAATGACGGTGAGGATAAATATGGCGATTATGGTGGTTAATGAATCAGGTCACATCATGGCAGCAATCACCATGGGGAATGTGAGGCAAAATACTGTAAAGCGCTTTGGATAAAAGCACTATATAAAGTCCAGTCCATTTACCATATAGGCCTACTGTTTTTGGTGTTTTGACAAATTGTTGCTGTAAGCCCCACCGCTACAAGTGGGCGTTTGTGTTGTGATCTTGCGAGTCAAACTGCATTGGGAAATCTTGCGGCCGTATTTAACTTTGCTGCGGGCAGGATTGTGTGGTCCAAAAATATAGGCTAGCATACAACTGCGGGTCCCGCGATCCTGCGTTATGCTAGTGGATGCTCATCAATCAATCAATCAATCAATCAATCAATCAATCAATCTTTATTTATATAACACTTCATACAAATTAATGTAACACAAAGTGCTTCACACTACAACGCAATTAAAAACAATACAAAATGAGTAAAAACAATACCAGGGACCCCAGACCCGCTCCCCAGCCACCTCAATCTCAGTCA
>JAODUH010004887.1:0-10435 GCA_027564835.1 Typhlichthys subterraneus | reverse complement strand
GTAGCCTACTTTAAGAGAAGATAGACTAACGTGACAAATGTCAAAACAATTATTTCCTCGAGCGGCCCAAAAGTCAAGCGGCCCACCGGGAATTCTCCCGATACTCCCGATTACCCACCCCGGGTCTGTTGTTAATATTGCATTAAATACATCAGCAAAATTGCGCCTTTGGTATTACTGCATTCTAGGGGTGTAACTGTTCCGAAACCGAGACCGCTAACCAAACATCCACGGTTTGGTGTCGCGGTTCCGGGACACAGAACCGTGGTCCGCACACAAAGGTGTATTTTAAACATAAATATAGCAGCAAACACATAGTGGAATATTGTCTTTAGCAGGGTGTTGTAACGTAATCCGATCTCATCTTTTCCTTTCTTTAGCTGGCGCTACAACATAGTGCGCATGTGTGGGCGGCAAACAGTGTGGTTTGGCTGAAAAGCTGGTGCTCAGTGTGACATCTAGTGGCAGAAAATATATATAAAAAATCAAATCTAGTCTACAGAACTAATGTATTAAAGGCCAGAAATATTTACCATATTAAACCGCTCAATGGAAAAAAATACAATAAAACAGTCCCTCCAAGATTTTGCTATGTTTTTTTGTGATTTCTGCGGCATACTATGCTTTATTTTGCTGCGGCTTTTGTGAAATTATGCGATGCATTTTGTTCTGTTAATTTCATAAATATCAATTATGTGCTCTGTTCTTGAACACTTTCTGGCAGGAAACTGTTTTATTTTTTATTCCTGAACAAACAGCTCTTTTTTTGTACATTTTGTACAGTTTATTTTAAAACACCTGGTGTCCAACTTGCAATTAAGACAAAATGGGGTACAAAATGATTTCCCCCCACTTTCATGTAAAACATTTGGCTATTGCTTCCAGAAAATTTGTTCAGCAACAGCAACCATTACCTTTTCTCCCTCTAATGTGTGTGTGTGTGTGTGTGTGTGTGAGCCATCCTTCCACCTACTGTATAAGACATTCTGCTGTCAGAACTATTAATCATAACTCATAATATAGGATTCCTCTATGATCTCAGACAAGTGAGGGACCTCCCAGGTTTTGCTTGTCACTGCTAGACATTTATTGTCTTAGTTTTATGAACCTGTTTGACTATAAATGGTAATATGATATGATAGTGTGATATGATTCCTTTTGTGAATCTAATATATAATCCTCATCATACCTGTGGAATTAACAGCACGGTAACACTTGTTTGTGAGCTTTTTCATTGCTTTCCATGATTCCATCCTCCTTTTGAGGAATTAAAGCCGCAATAAACAGCATCATACTGAATCACAGCAAATCAGTCAGGTCCAAGTTAGTTTGCCTGTATGTAGTGAGACTCTGCGAATCTGGTCTGAGTTAACCCTGTGTTGCTGTTCACTTCTTTTGCTTCTAACTATTGGGTTTACATTGGAGCAGCAACGACACAAATAGGGTTTCCCAGTTTGGTTTACTAGTGCTTATTGTAGGGAAAGCTATACTAGGTTTGGCTCTCCCAACAGGCCACATGCTTTGCCCACACAAGCCATGCTTTTCTAACAACAACTCCTCTGTCTGCCCAGTTGTCACAGGTGGCCTGCTGGCCTGCTGTTGGTGTAATATGGCACAGTCACTAGCACAGCACCATACAGTACACGAGTGAAAAGTGGAAACTTGTTCTTAACAGCATTATAGCCTTTTTGCCTGTAGTGGGAAGGCACACCAGGTTTACCACATGTTGCTAAGAAGGAAGCATTATTCCAGAATAGCAGTCTACACATGACAAGCATGACATTACTTCAGTGCGGGCGGAGCCATTGTTTTCCTATAAGAAGAGCAGTACCCTTGGCAATGTACCCTTGTAGCACTCCACCTATATTTCAAACTATGTTTTTAACTTTGCCAGTGTTGCTGCTGACCCTTGAAAGCAGTACAACTGTGTGCCATAATGGGCTTTTCAGACCAATTTGTGCTTGGACAATTCATAATTCAAATCTATTGTAACTTACTTAGTGTGTCAATATGGCTGGCTATCCCAATTTAATTGTACATTACTGTACATTGTATTTATACAATATACATTACACAAGTAGGGCTATAAATTACAGTAAAATATCATTCCATTTTCCTCTTGCGCATAGACCAAACATGTTTACCCCCGCTGCCCCCTTGCTCTATAATCTCATCGATCTGATGAGATTGTCTTGTCAAACGTTAATTTGTAGGCCATATTACTCGCGTGTTGTCATAGAGGTCTGATTCTACAGTACCGATATAATTTAACTGTCCTAAAACAGCCTAACATGAAAGAAGGAGAGGAGAGGAGTTCATGCATCTGCTTTGGCTAAATGTATAATGCACTCAATTCTTTTTTAACAAGGCTCATGGTCTGCTAGCTGCCCATTCTCTGTACATGTTGAAAACTATAATCTAGTGTTTCTACACTGCCCTGGCTTTGTAATAAGGAACACAAAGTGGTGCAGGCACAACACTACGTGTTACCAATGTGGGTGACACAGATTCTGAGGGAGCATCCTATGGCATCGACTGGATTTGTAGATTATCAATCATGTAGTTATCTGATTAATCGAAAAAATAATCGATAGATTAAGTGACTAATCGAAAAAATAATCGATAGATTAATCGACAAAAAAATAATCGTTTGGTACAGCACTATTCTCACACCAACACCACTCACAGAATTTGTAGGGGAAACACTGCAACTTCTTAAATCACCTTCAGTGGCTCGTTAATGCATAGGATTGCAAGTGTTTTATGGTGTTAAGAGGGCTTAACGTCACACTGATACAGAAACAACGGTGAAGCCAAATTGCATTCTGACACCAAGAAGCCATTAAGCTGGCACTTATGAGCTTTGTGATAAATCTATTTTTTTCAACCAATAAATCCTCTTTCTCATCTTTTTTTCCACCCAGTTTTTAGATTTTCTTGCCCTCCTGACTTTTTTTCCTTACTTTCACTCTTTCTCTGGCTTTACAAAGACAGTCATTCACCCATAGTACTTGGTGGGGGGAGGACAAAAATGCCTCAGAAAATGAGACTCACAAATGCAGTTGTTTTTTCTTAATTAATTTGGAACCATTCTTATGGACACAGACTATCTGTGTTCCCAGTTGACCAAGTTTGAGGTCACTGTTTTCCATTGGCCCTTGTGTGTGCGAAAAGGAGACAGAGTTTAGATTGGATTGAGGAAAGGGGTGGGGTGAGTGAGCTGGACTGGACTGGATCCCATTTGAAGGGATGAGAAGGGCTGGACAATAATGACCAGATCTTGTTATTTTTGGGCTGAATGGTGATAAACAATGCTGTGTTTAAAATAAATGTGGGTTCAACGCTCAGATGACTATATATAACATGTCACATATAAGAGCCTGTTTCTAAAACACAGCTGTGTAAATATCAATGTATAAAAATTTAACATTTCTAACAACACTCCTTCAATTATTAACATGATAACATACTGATTTAAAGCTGCTGTAGGATTGATTTTTAGAGCTGCAATGAGAGATTTTATTTTGAAAACGAGCAACACAAAAGCCCTCCCCCTCATTTCCTCCTTCTGGAGCCCAGTGGTCTGCCATTGAAAATCCATTTACATACATGTTGTAGCTTTGTGCACCCATTCATGTAATGGACAATCATTTTTCTCTCTCTAACCAGAGTTTGACAAGAACCTCAAGCAGAACCATAAACACGCACAGAGAAGAGATTTGTTACAGTTGTTGTAATATTACGCTGTAAAAGACGATTGACACATGAACCAACAACACAAATAACCCACACTCAACAGGTGAAGTGAAAGAGTTATTAGCTTACTAAATGCAAGTGTGGTGGGTATCTGGGGTGTGTTCGATTTATTGGTGGCT
Organism: Typhlichthys subterraneus; assembly: GCA_027564835.1. Lineage (NCBI taxonomy): Eukaryota > Metazoa > Chordata > Actinopteri > Percopsiformes > Amblyopsidae > Typhlichthys > Typhlichthys subterraneus. Next base: position 6,560 of record JAODUH010004887.1, on the reverse strand, counting down.
TGGCAATGTTTAGGCGAGGTAGAACACGCAAGAGAGAGAACCGAGCCCAGGTGGCATCCAAATGCTAAATGCCCGAATCACCTCAACTGGCTCCTTTTCACGCAAAGGAGCAGCAGCTCTACTGAGTTCCTCACAGATTACTTTGCTTCCCACCCTATCTTTAAGGGAGAAGCCAGCCACCCTCCCGAGAAAGTCAATTTCAGCTGCTTGTACCTGTGATCTTGTTTTTTCGGTCATGACCATAGGTGAGGGTAGGAACGAAAATTGACCGTTATATCAAGAGCTTTGCCTTCCGGCTCAGCTCTCTTTTTGTCACCACGGTGCGGTAAAGTGAATGCTGCTCCGATTCTCCAGCAGGGCTTAGCGTTAAAACATTTTTGCAACTGGCCCATTGGGTTTGAAACGTACTGGCCCGAAGACAATTTTAACTGTCCCTCCTCCAAAACTTGGAATGTATCAGTGTTAGAACAGAACCAAATAATTATATTATTTTAACATCTTTAATCCATAATTATTTGCATCCTGTGTATAGAAGCAGAATACACCACAAATTAAGCATTGTCATGTAGTCTACTTGTCTGAAATAAAGCTACTTTTAGAGTTCCTTGAATACATTTGTAAAGACGAGATGTATGAGGAACGGTCACTTTCTTACAATAGCAATATGAAATTGATACTTATTATACTTATTGTGTTGGTCAGAAAAATTAGCAATACATTGGTATTTCTATGTAGGCTTTCTATGTAGGCTATTTCCAATGCGTTGTCTAGGCCTATCATATAAACTGGCTATTGTAAATAGTTATATTTACATTGTAAAGTTGAATGAAGATGCAAAATATTACAATTGTACATGTTCTACCTAAAGACTATTATTTTTATAGATATGTTGATACAATTCCAGAGCTCTTATTTTGAAATCGAAAAAACATGTAGGCTATCCCCAGAATTGCCTAGAAGAGAAACACTTTTGAGCTGACAGCCAGCCAGGTGAAAGACGTTTTAAACAAACACAGCTGTAGTTAAATAAACCAATATTTCAGTCTAGTAAATTGTCAGATTATCTGCCTGCCCTAGTTTTCCCAATAAATTGGTCCCACTCATTCTGTTGAAAGTGTACAGCGTTTAAACACTATAGCTGTGTTTTTAAACTCCACTCTGTGATAGAAAATACTGATAGCTGGCTATATTTTCAATTCGAGGTCGTACAGTTAGAGAAAACGTAAATGTTATGATCATCTCAGTATGCACTGGCAGTGAATATCAGTAATAAAAACGATGTGGCCTTATGGTAATGTAAAGCTCTTACGATCAGCTTCCAATTGCTTAGACATGAAGACACCTGCCCGAGTTAACTTGAAGACGCTGATGTTTGGCGGCCGCCTCAAACTATGCATGAAAAAACCTGGCAGGTGCTGTTTTGTCTAGCAGGGAATATATAACAGACGACATGGTGCATCAGACTCAAGTAAGCTAAATAAATAAAATCACAGCTCACATTTGTTCCAATCCCCTCACTCGTGAACATGAACAAGACCCCAAGGTACCCTAATAACTCCTTTACTTGGGGTAAGGACTCATTCCATACCCGGAGTAGGCACTCCATCGGTTTCCCGCCTAGAACAATTGCCTCAAATTTGGAGGTGCTAATCCTCAACCCTACTGCTTCACACTCAGCTGCAAACCGATCCAGTGAGTGCTGACGGTCACGGATCGATGATGCCATCAGGACCACATCATCTGCAAAAAGCAGCGATGAGATCCCCATCCCACTGAACCGCAAACCCTCCACATCCGGACTACGCCTCGATATCCTGTCCATGAATATCACAAACAGGATTGGTGATAAAGCGCAGCCCTGGCGGAGACCAACCCCCACCTGAAACGAGTCCGACTTACTGCAGAGAATCCGTACACAGCTCACGCTTTGGTCGTACAGGGATTGGATTGCCCTTAAAAGGAACCCCCTCACCCCATACTCCCGCAGCACCTCCCACAGTATCTCCCGGGGGACCCGGTCATACGCCTTCTCCAGATCCACAAAACACATGAAGACCAAATGGGCATACTCCCAGGCCCCCTCCAGGACTCTTGCGAGAGAGAGAGACTGATCCATTGTTCTATGACCAGGACGGAATCCACATTGTTCCTCTTCAATCTGAGGTTCGACTATTGGCAGAACTCCTCTCTAGCACCTTGGAGTAGACTTTACCAGGGAGGCTGAGGGCTGTCCATGTAGGTTTTGTTTTGGGGGTCCCTTTGTGCTCTCCCTGCTTTGGCTTTTTATGTATGCGCATGGAAAGGGCTGCCATGTATGCGCATGGAAGGGCAGGGAGCTCACAGAACAGAGCCATACCTCGAAATAAAAATAAAGTTAATCATATCCTTTGACGAAGTAGTCCTGACTGAATTTCTGTCACAGAGAAACAACACTGGAATTGTTAAGCAGTCTGGAAAACAGGCAGACTGAAAATGTAATAGACTGAACTATATTAATAATATCCCAAACATATTGCCAAGCCGTGTTCGTTTAACTGTAATCCAGCTGTCTTCTAATTTCTCTGAACTCAGTCTCTCACTCTATCACAGGAGGACCCGGATACGCACCTATGTACTTCAAAATAAATGCTCTGCAGAGAAAATAAAGATTTCCCAATTTATTTAGATAAGAGGAAGAACAAAATATATAACTTATTAAAGTATATTAGTCAAATATTTAACTTAAATAACTTTAACTTGGGCCCTAACTATAACTAAGGGGTATTTACAAGAAAGAGGGAGACATTATTTGTATTCATCTTGAAACGGATAATGATAACATGAATAATCCTTGGCCCTAGATAAACTACCTGGCCATAAATATGTTCACCCAGGAGCATAATTCAGCTGACTTGGATGACTTGGAAAAAATGTGATTGACATTTATCCTGATAATTATCGATATTGACTGATATTAAATCTTTTATTGTGATAACATTTTTGACCATATCACCCAGCTCTAGTTCTGGGGCATAAACACTATTTCAAGGTAACGTGGTCTCAGTCTGTGGTGAGACTCTAATACTACACTGATTTGCTGCCCATCTGATAGTCTTATTTTTTAATTTTTTATTTAAAGGGCACATCCCATACACTTTACAGCTCATTTCTATTATTCCCCAAGATGTTTTTGTTAAGTAGGCAATATTCTTTTATGAAAAACACCGTAGCATTTTTTAAATCATGTCCTTCAAAGTTCATTTCACCCCCTACAGTGTTGACATGCTGATTTAGTGAATGTTTCTTTAATATTTACCTATGTACCTATTAGCTGTGCTGTAATTAGCTAACATTAATCAACTCATCCACCGTGATCCAGCCTTGCAGTCAACGTGCGTACTGGCCTGACCGTAAACAATGGCTTCTGCTGCGCCAGGATTACAGCCTTACATGTATGAACCCGAGTCAGAAGAATAAAGTGACAGAGCAGACACCGCAGAACACAATGTTAACTTGCACTAAACTTGCACCAAATTTTCTCAACAATATGCTACTTTACAGTTAGATTTGCGCTATATATGAAACATGTTCGCCGGCATCGTATTAGCTGCCGGCATGTGTATGCTGCCGTCCATAACCCAAACGCTCTCCAGTCATACAACCGGCACGATTATCACTGCATGCATACACTCGTTTTTGTCCGGAGGACCTTACGTTTGGGTTTAATATTATTTAAGGTGAGCGAGGCTCATATTCGTATCGTGTTTCCCGTGATCTGCACCTTCACTCAAAAGCACAATGATACATTTACAGTCTAAAGCCTACATAAACAGGTCCGTGTCACCTCGACATGACTAATTCCAAAAACAACTAGAAATACTCTGTTTTCATGGAATGTGCCTTTTAAACCTGAACCATCTCCAAATTATTTAGCTATAGACACATTTACTGTTTGAAAAAAACAGTAAATGGATGCTACTTCTCGTGAGGGCTGCAACCTGCTCTGGAAGCTAGTGGCTCACCTTGCCCCTTGAGGTACAAAGTGGTATTATAATGGTACGTCCCAGACCCAGCCGTTAGTTAGCAGGTTAGCTGGGTTAGAAGTTTTTTTTTTTTTTTTTTTTGCACATGCAGATTTTTGACATATCATCAAAAAACTGATATAAATATATAATTTTTAAACATATTGCGTATTAAAGCCAGCTATTTAAAGAATGTGTTGTGTTGAAATGATATCAGCGATAATGTCCTATAATACAGAGATGTCATCCTTTTGGTGTCCATTGATAGTGGCCTATGTTTTCATTGGGACTAATAAGCATATTGCATCAGATGGTAAAGGGCTTATCTGACAAGCCTACTTCCTTTCTTCTCCATGCAATGGCACCCATGTATGGTAATGCTTCCACAGCGCAGCCTGCCTGTAATTCAATAAACCCTTCCTCATCTCTCGCATTCTTCTTTCTCTGTTGCTCAAAAAAAACATATCTAAGGCGATCCTTGCTCTTGGAAAAGAATGGAAGAATTCACGTGACTTGATTATACATTTATAAACACGTATTGGACTTAATTTGTGTGTAAGATTACAGTTAACATTACAGTTACAGTTATCTACAGCACTAGCGGTGTAACAATGATGTAAAAATATTCTGACTGCGATGCAATTGCAATCCTCTGAGCAATTTAGGAAATGTACTTGTCCAGTGTGAAGCACCCAACATTTCTCTTTGGGGTGTGTATGTGGGGGGGACTTACTTTGCAGCCAAGAATGTACACTAATGAATGATACTAGATGACAGAGGAAAATGGGGATGAGTTCAGTGAGAGAGAGGACATGGCATTTTTAGGGGTCAGGCTGTGGTAACTACTCACACACCCATATACACACTCAAAAAATGTATCCATATAATGCATAGGCACCGCCAAATTAGGACATTAGTAATGCATAGAAAGGCTCTGTTGAGATTTACATTAACCCTAAACATTTAGAGAAACCTCCAGTGTTGGGAGGTGTTAACTTCATCTCAGACATGACTGTCTTAAAGAGCAAGTTGAATTTGATACATTTATACACATTATATCTTATAAATCAACAGGACCTAAAGGTGGCAGGTAGGGTGTCGTGTAGTTGTCCGGCATATGTTTTAGCCAAAATGTCAACATTTTACTATGAACTATGACAATATATGAAAGAAATATCTGGTACTTCTACAGAGTCCTAGGAACACAAACATATCGCGCACAACAGTATCCTAGCCTTTACAATGTGTTTCCAGTGAGTGTGTGGGGTGGCGCTAATGAGGGAGCAGTGCACCCTATGGCATCGGAGAGGTGTTTTTGTTAGAGTTAAAATATAAAGACTCTTTTTCCATAATGACATGCATTTTCTAGAATTTGCCATTCAACTTTAACGTTTGAAGCTCCAACTAGCATGCTCTTAAGATATTGCTTTCTTATAATATCTCTGGAGGAAGCGTGCTGTTTGCTGAGTGACTTGAGGCAATTGAGTCTTTAAGGCAGAATGTGGTGTTTTGTAAAGCTTATGTTACTAAATGGCAATCTGGGAGTAGCCTACCCTACGAGTACTACAGTAGCGAGTACCCCCAGGATCCGAAATTAATACCCGCCAAATGCGGGTAGATTTTCCGTTTGACGAGTAAATCTCAGACTATCCGCCACACTGGCGGGTAAATGTTTTAATTAAAATGGATTCTAGTTCTCACTAGGTAATAGTTCTCATAGCCCTGTCGTCTATGTTGAGTTTGACACACACATTCCGTGAAGACCCGCGCCTAATCTATATCTGAGTTTTCTTGTCTTAACCCGCCGTCTGATCATTGCGTAACAAAACAGCGAAAATCAGAGAGAGCAAGGGCGGTATTTTTGCGACGTCTGAACAACAAGAGGAAATGACAAGTTTGAAGTAGACTAAATTTTTTAATCAAATTCATCACTTCATATTTTTTACTTTAGCGAATATCTTAATTACACCAACCTTCCTTCTACTTGTGAAATAAGTTTTTTGCATAAAAAATGTGTAGTTAGAAACCAACCCAAATTCCTTGGCACTCGCATATTCGCTCGTATAGATAAATAGCCAACACGATCACGCATGCCAGTTTGGCAGCAGCGGTTATAACATTTTGTGACATGACATGTTACGTTTTTGTGTCAGTGGCACATTGGCCGGAAGTTACGTTTGAGATGCCATTGGCATGTTGCGTGTGTCACTGGCATATGTCGAATTTTACATCTACACTGACATGACGCTGTATTTTAGTGACATGCCACAATATTTTAATTGTAATAGACTTTATTTTAGGCCGATTGTGAATGGCCCTGCACTGACGTAAGGTAATTAGCACATCACGATAAAAAAAGCATAGTATTTTAGCGGTAGCTTTCATTTACATAATGTAGGCTAATTAAATTGAGCAGATTTTGTAACCACAAACACTGAAATATTGTTGTTTTCACCAACAGATTAATATATGTATAGTACAGTTGTTACGCTTAGCGCAGGTGAGTGTAAACCCCCAGAGGAACAGGCTTTAGACAATAGAAGTTATGTCAATAGTTTA
>JAODUH010004885.1:0-10437 GCA_027564835.1 Typhlichthys subterraneus | reverse complement strand
CAGTGTCTCCTCCTACTTCAACTCCATAAACGAACACGCTGGAACTGGGTGAGAAGACACCACCCATATTCCAACAGAATTTACCTAATATTTATGACATATTCATGTCAGTTACTCAGCTTGACAATCACATTTTGCAGCAATACAATTTATGTGAGAGGAACAAACCCATTTTGACATAGATTTCCTCTGGGGATGGGGGGCAAAATATTGCAGAATATCGCAATATTTTTTAAATCGCAATAATATTGTAAAGTATTGTGATAATGCCATCGCATTTCGCTATAGCTTAATGTTCTCTGAGCGTGCTGAAAAACCAATGCAGTACTTCTACACAGCACCGACTAAATATGAACATAAAAAAAATGGCGAACACTGCTCACAACAACAAAGCTGTAGTACTTTGCATTGCTTGATGATGCGTTTCAATGTGTGAGAAAGCACCGTGGAGGGATATTGTTTTGATTTGAGCTCGAAGGTAGTGGTACTTACCCTGGCAGACAGACTCCACACTCGGCGTCACTATCAGAGGTTCCTGATATGAGCACGGTGGCACGGTACAGAGCGTCACAGTCTTTATGCCGCCGGCAAATCTCATATCTCCCTTTGGAATACTTCCCCTGCGGACAAGGCACGCAGGAAAAGTCCTCATCCTTCACCCCATAGCCACAGCTCTGCAAGGACACACAGGAGTGTATAGCAATAAGAATGTGTATACACTGAATCATTAATACCGTTAAAGTCCATTTAATAGAACAATAACGGTAAGGTAAATCAATTAAGGGAAAGGATGAGGGGAGAGATGATTCAACAGGCATGACAAATTAATAAAATAATAACAAACAACATTAAATACAACAGAATAAGGGAAAACAGATTAAGGTAAACAAATACTAAGCAAAAGATGTAATCTAAGACATCACATTAATGCCTGTATGTAAAAATTGGTTTTTACAAAAAGATTTCATATATTCAACAGATTATTTAAAGTTTTATTTACTCTGGCAGGTACAGATAAAAATGTGTGTACATTATTGCACTGCTGTTTAATATTTATTCAAATGCAAACCTACAATGCACACACCATATAGATAAGGCTGTTTGCATTGTACATGCACACAGACACACACACACACACACACACACGCACACGCACACGCACACGCACACACACACGCACACACACACACACGCACACACGGCTGAACAAGGAGAGCAGTGACCTTTCTCTCCTTGTCCATTCATGTGCATATGCTACATTTGATCTTATTTAACAAGACATCAGCAATCCTGATGATGAATGAGAGGCTTTTCACGCTAGATTTGGTGTGCACACAGCCACTCACGCGTGCACGCACACACGCACACGCACACGCACATACACACACACACACACACACACATCTGTTTCCTCTGCATCCTTAACAAATCTGACTTTTCTGCCATTAGACAACAGAAGAATATTTAGATTTGTCACAGAGGTCCCTGATCGTGTGTGTGTGTGAGTGCGTGCGTGTGTGTACAGTTGTCTGGTACTGTTTAAGTTGACCAACTCATCAGTCTGTCTCATGTTAATACCACACAATGGGGAAATGGAACAACAGGCCACACACACACACACACACAGACGCACTATCAAATATACATGCACTCATTCTGGTGCTCTCTCTTTTCATCTGTCTATTAAAACAAGCCTATTCCCGGTGCACCACTTACTGTAGCTTGGGGCCAGGTTTATTTTTCGGAAAAATAATATTTCTTCAATTATTGCATTTCCATACATGTCAGCGTGATTGTTTGATATAGATGAGCGCAGAGTTATCGGCAGGCTCCTATCCAACCTCATTAACATTGGCTTTGGATCTCCTTTCTTGTAGGAAACCAGTTACTCTGGCTCCAGTTTGGCTCCTGCACATACTCGCAAAACCTTTTCCAGACCGGAGGAAAATTGGCCTTCTTCAGTCAAAGCTTTTCTATCATGTTCCCATATCTTGCTGGTATGGTCAGGCTGCCATATATTTAGAATGGAAACATGGGGAATATTAATCTGATAATTATGTTGCGTGTTCCAAAATACTTTTTTTAAAGGGAGAGTTCAGGCTTTAATAAATATCTACAGTATTTTCTATTCTTAATCAGGAAACCTCATAGAGTAAATACAGGTAATCACAGATCATCGTGGTCGTGGATCACCTGTGTTTACCTGGTTAGTGTGTTACTGAAACAGCAGGTGTGCAGACATAAATCAGCCAATCAGCCAAACTGCGACTCTTGCTTGTTTGATGTGTGAAGTAACTGTGCTTTGCGTGTGCGTGTGGTTGTGTGCTTGTGCGTGTGTCTGCGCGTGTGCGTGTGTGCGCACGTGTGTGTGTTAAATGTTTCCCAGTTAGGGTTAACCCTATAGTTATCCAATGATGAAAAGGGTATAAAGAAACACACACAAACACACACACACACACACACAAACACACACAAACACACAAAGGAATGCCAAGAGGCCGGAAAAAAAAGAAGAAAAGCAGTAGAATAACATGTGAATTACAGGCTGCAGTTCAGCAGATCAGACGGCGAGGAGAAAGTCTAACAGACCCCTCATCTGACTGATTAAACCCCTTTCTTCTCTGCGCTCTATCATGCCGCTATTGCTCACAAATGGCCAAATTACTTTAGAGGTCTGAGCTCTGTACTTATCATAGAGAGATATAATAGACATATCCATTTATTTTAAATAGAGAACATGAGCTGAGCCGTTGTACAAGCTGAAACCTAAGTCAACAAGCAGCCTACAAACAGTAAAAAGAGTGGCCTATAAATTGATCCTCTGCGAAACACATTGCAACATAACAGATGTGCTTCCCTTAGAACACCAGCAGGGGGTGCACTGCAGTTGAACACAGTTTTCTTCTGCTAATTGACAATGGAGACAGCAAACAAGCAAACACAATCCTTTCCACTAACCAGGGCTATGGTGGTCTCAGCACACTATGTCAGACAAGGGAATGCAGCAGTATTGTAGCCAGTGAGGCACTCGCCTTAATGTATATGCTCTGTTTGCTTTGGCTGTCTCCAGCATGACTGACTGACTGACAGAGGCTCACTGTGTGACTACTGCAAGTCATTCCCCATTAACTCATAACGCATAAGTTGTTCCTCCGGTACATCTCAGTGGTGACAAACTTAGATATTAACTCAATCAAATTGTTAGTGTGTGTGTGTGTGCGTGTGTGTTTGTGTGTATACACAGTATGTATATGTGCTCCTGTGTGTTTGCAACTAGTGGTTGAACAGTCTTCATGGGTGGTCTGAGCATAGAGTTGCCATAAGTTCATAAGGTCAGGATTCTCATTAATGTATATCACCATTGTCTCTCTCAGTGAGAAACATCATCTTCAGGGTGAAAATGACATTATTATGATGTTTTGAGGGTCTTTTAAGGGTCTGAGGAGCATAAAAGCTGATAGGGAGGTATCCCTGCTACTGTGTGTGTGTGTGTGTGCGTGTGTGTACGTGTGCGTGTGTGTGTGTGTGCGTGTGCGTGTGTGTGTGTGTGTGCGATTCTCACCATGTGGGGCTCCTGTCCCGGCTGACACTGAGGACATGCCTGGCAGCTGTTACTGGTCTGGTTGAAGAACTCAAACTCACCACAGCTGGAATACTCTGCATGAGAAGAAAACGCCCAACACACCTGGACAGAGAGGAGGGGCACATAACATAGTTATCTTTTAAAACCCTTTCGTTAGGCGAAAGCAAACCATACAAACAAACCATGTATTTTGCCTGTGCTGTTTTCACTGCATTGAATTAGCAGGCATACATACATACATACAATATATATATATATATACAATTAAATGGTTGACAATTACTTTTCTAGTGATATCCACTGCATATTTGGCAATATTTTAATGAGCAGTTGCAAAACCACTATTATATTATAAATATATATGCTTTTTAATATATTATAAAGAAATAAATGTACTTGATATTATGAATAATACAAATGTCTTATTCATTTAAGTAATAAGTTGAATATCTGAGGACATTTCAATGGCTTTATAAACTGATTAAGATAATGCTGATGAGTAAGGGTGCAGGGCGGAATATCTGTTTGTGAGCCATTTATAAGCCTATGTGTACAGTGCTGGTTTTAATGTGTGGGTGCATCTTCGCTTTTGTACGTAAGGGTTTCCGTGTGTGTGTGTGTGTGTGTTTCTGTGTGGTACTGCTTCATTGTGACTGATGATAATAAGTAGCAGCTGCTATTTAGCCTCAGCACAGTACAGACCCCCGCTGTGGCTGTTGCTAAACCACTATTGGCTTCAAAGATTGATCTGCACATGAGAAAATCTCACAGTGCGGAGATGTTGTACTTAACGCCATACTGCTGTGCCGGTTTGTCATGTGTTTGTGTCAACACAGGAAGGATATGTTCAGGAATGATTGTGTGATTTACTCACGCGCTCTCTCACACACACACACACACACGCACACGCACGCTAATTTGCACCTGACCCTATGAACTGGCTCCAGTGGTTAATCAGGCCTAATCCAGACTAATAAAAACAATGACTGCAAATTACACTGTTTCTCAAGTAATGCAGTTTCAGTTTGCTCCTCATGATTGAACAAACTGTAATGAATATATCTGATATAGTAATACATAATATTATTTTATCATATTAATATATCCCCCAGAAAACGAGAGACATTATTGAGTTGTCAATTTTTCCAAAATCTCTTCCTTTATCAAAGTCTATGGTAAAAAATCATTATGGCATGGTTCTGAATTAACAGGTCAACCATGTTGTTTATGTTGGCCATGTCAACCACTACATGCAAGCACACTCTGCTAAAGCTCTGCATTGTGAAACATCATTTTCGAGTACAGAGTAGTCCAAGTTTAGTGCCATGAAGGACAACGTGACTGACAGTCACACATATAAATGTAGGCGGTGTAAGATGGTGCATTTTACTCAAGGGGCAAAGAATTGGAAGGTGGAGAAGATTACTGCATTTCAACTCAAGGATTAACAAAGTGCTTTATCTTATCACATCTCATCACAGAGGAAAAGGAAGGACAGAGAACAAAAATGGAAGATGCTTACCAATAAAGACGTAAGGATGAGAGACTTAGTCTGAATGCTCCTCTGGGACATCTTCACTCTTTCTGAGAGAGAGAGAGAGAGAGAGAGAGAGAGAGAGAGAGAGAGAGAGGGGGGGGGAGGTAGAAAGAAACACACATTTGGTCAGGTCATTGTGTTACATTTAAAGCATTTAATTTCCTCCTTTCCCTCTACTGTAAACAGCAGCACTGTATATAAGCTTGCTTGCAACAGTAGTGCTTTGGATGTTTGTGTGTGCGTGTGCGTGTATTCATGTGTGTGGCCCTGACTGCAATGTGTTACAGTACCATCTGACACATCATTGCCCATAAACATTTGATAGCAGAGAGGCCGGCCCACATTCCTTTGCTCGATAAGTCATTCTCCACCATACAGTAGGTTAACCTCCTGGGCTGTTTTGCATATGGAGAGTGTAATTTATTAACTCAAGCAGGTGCACACACAAGCACACCATTTTATTCTGTCATACCATACAAAGATGGATTATGGGTGAATACTTGTTGGCAGACCTGTCTCTGTGATTGCGTTAGCAACTGGACTAAATTATTATAACTGCTAAATAAAAAAGTGTGAGCTGACTTGGCTTTGAGATGTAAAACTTGTCAAAGGTCGTAAAAGGTAGAGCTCTCAAAAGGTCCGACAGAGAGAAACATAAAACACGGGTCTCGAATTAACAAGGAGATCAAACCATCAAAAATGATTTATTTCACTGCACTTCTTTATACATTCAAACAAATGTGTTTGTAATATTACAGTAAATTGTGTGTTTGCGTGTGGGTGGGTGTGCGTGTGGGTGGGTGTGCGTGGGTGGGTGGATACATGCTGCCAACATAGCTAACATCCTACAACCAGGATAGCAGTAGGCTCTTATTTCTATCAATGCTATCTAAACAAAACGGAGACTGTGTGTTTAAAATTTGTTTACTGTATGTTTGTGTTCCCATGTGTGAATACCTATAATGGTTTGTTTGCATTCATACACGTGCATGTTTTCATGTTTTGTAGCTTCATCCAGTGTCCTGTGTACGTGTGTGTGTGTGCGCGCATGTGTGTGTGTGCGTGCGTGTGTGTGTGTACTGTGTACATGTACATGTACAAATAATGGCGTCATCATAATTGAAAGGAGATGGTGTTGTCATGAGCCCCCAGCAAGGCATTACCTATTGAACCATGTTTTAATAGGAACAGTGAACATAGTTCAACTTGGTGGAAAAACAAATTTTGTGTCAATAGCAAAAAGCACTGATAAATCACCGTTACAAATACACAAACAGTGAAACACACACGTGCACAAATATAAAACATGGACACTTACTGAGAGCAAACTACTGTACATCAAGTACAAGTACAAATGCACAAGCTGTTATGCCAAACTTGCAGCACAAGGATAAAATATAAGCCATAACCACTCTTTTGAGTTTGGCAGAGGCTTCTTTTTACTGAGATAGTTACTGTTGTCTTGTGTGCTATGTTTACCACACACACACACTCACACAATAATATAATTGCTGCCCCATTACCTCCTGAACATTCCTTTGCTTTAGAACAAATGAAGATAGTAATTTTTGTTTAAATATGTGTGTGGCACTCTCTCAGTGGGATTACAGGTACGTCGTTCTTCTTAATCGAATCGCTGGCTTGATTTTAAATGTTATAGGAATTTAATGTACATTTTACATTTTATAGCACTTGTATATCTGTCATCATTATATGAGATCGTTGTGGTTGTTCCCATGGTGGGAATCTACAAACTGCTGCCATACATGCAAGCTTGTGTGTGCTTTTGCTTATGTGTGTGTGCGTGAGTGTGCGTGTGTGGTATCTGACAGTGTGATGGCTGTATGCGCAGGGATCATTCTGCAGAAGGGATAAAGGCATCTGACATGCCACGTTAGCCATCATAGAAAATAGAAAAGATGCAGAGCTTTCCCCAAACATTTAGCTGCTACTGTAAATCATTGTCACCTTGTGTTGTGTGGCATTTGTATAGTCTATATATTCACCTAAATCTGAGTGCATTAAAACGTGTTATTATACAACCCTTAATTTAGCTGTAACTCATTTTGTTAGCCAAACGTCATTTGTTGGATTCGTACTATTATGTTTTTTTTTAAGGGATTTACTGATAGGCTGGAAAAGGTTTTATGGAATTTAATAGCCTGGTGTAACCAGAACCAATATTCATTGTGTGAATAAGGTCTGGCCACGCTCCATTGGGATGTTGGGTGTTAACAGTTGTTGCCTCCTATGGGCGTAGACATCTGGTTAACTTTGAAACGATTGGACAGCGTTTAATCAACTGTTTTGATCGCATCTAGCTCTACCACCATTCATCATCTCACTAACCAATCCTGATTGGTCTGCCATGGTGGCTGTGAAAACACAAATGCAAACAGCATTTCCAGACTATAATCTAGAGCAAAAAATTTTTTATCTGAGAGCAATATTTGGGCAGGCTAAGAATTTTATGGAAAATCTAGGATTTATCCTATTCCATGTTAATGAGTGTTAGCCATGGAAACAAGAACATCTAAAAATAGAACATAAAAAACATATTCTACAGTCCTGAGTTTAAAAATATTATTTTATTTGTACAGTAAGAATTATGTTGTGAATATAATTCTCAAACTAATAATGTAAGGAATACGTATAAAGACAAAGAGGCCAAGCCAGGGTGTGCAATCACAAACACATTTGCAACCACACACACCAACCCCTGTAATTATTGTTATTAGATACATTTTTCATGGAGTCTGACAGATAATCTTTGTGAATGCATGAGATGACAGGTTGAAAGACGGAGGGCGATAAAGAGAGGCATACAGAGAGACGGTGGTTTTCAAAATGGCCGTCCAATTCAATGCTGTATATAGTTATATTTATAAAGAACATACATATGTGGTTATATTAAGCTGTTGAATAGTGGGGGTTCTTATTTAGCCGAGCCTCCAAAAGGGAGTTTTGGTGACTGCAAAGGTCCTTGATATAACTTCAGTGTGTGCCCAGCAAAACCAGTCTACTTCTAGAGCAGAGGTCTTGCTTTCCTTCGCTCCACCAGGAGGAATGCTGAAGTGAGATAAGATGACTGGAGCTAAATATGTTCCTCAAACAGCGTTCCAACAATTAGGATCATTCTCCGTTATTGCAGTGCGGACACACAAAAAGGAGGTACATTCTCCAACAGTTCTAAGATCTACAAAAATGTTCCTCAGGCGTGAAAGCGTAAGTGTAGGGCATACATGTAAACTTTGTAACGTTGTATATGCAAAGCCATATAAAAGTTGTATTTATGTTGTGTGTAAAATATGTGCATATTCTAATGATATTTTACATTTTTGTAAGAAAAATACGTTTGCGACAAAATCATTTGGTGGACCCTCTGCAGTAACCCTGATGACCCTGTTGAATATATCTGCTCAAGATATAGAAGACATGTCTGAAAGACATGCTCTTTATGCTCTGTGGTTAGTTGTGTCTGCACCAATCGTTTCCTACTGTTCAATAGCTGCAGAATGTGCAGTGAATCCAGTGTACAGTGCTAGATGCAGGTAGGTAGATCTACAGCCCCCATTCATTCCCTCTGTATTGTGAAAGTTGAAGCCAAAGAGAGAGAGGATGTTGTTTTCACCTTTCCTGGATACGGGGCCCTGTGATTGAAACCCTGCGCTAAGAACACCCACATCATAACCATTAGAGATATTCACACCTCACACACACACACATACACGCACACACACACGCACACACGCACACACACACACACACACACACAAACACAGGTGCCTGCACAAACACGCATACAATGTGGTACTGTAGGTACAAATCGAAGGCCTCAAAAATAACAATAATGCTATTTCAGTAATATTATATTTAGAGGGAAATATGACCAAGCTAGGTGTGAATTTCGCAATACAAAATAAAAATGAATCAATTTTCAACTCAATTAAATTTTCAAGAGACAGTAAATAACATTAACATTATTACAGTATTTATTTATTTATTTATTTATTTATTTAATATTACATTAAACACATTATATTATATTGTTAATTTGTATATACAGGGAAAGATGATTGCCTAGAGGTTAGGATGCATAATTTGTTTGGGGGTGGGTTTGAAGCACGTACAAGTTGTTATCAAGGGTCATGATCTGTCTGGCTCCTGCGTTCTGTCTCCAGTGTTGAGTGTCTGATCTTCAATGAGGGCTAATAGAACCCCACCCCCAATATCGTTTTGATCTTGTTTACAGTATTTATAGCCTCCACTCACACACACAAACATTCCCAACCATGGCTTCTGAGCACAAAATACATTTAATTAGGCAAACCCTTGGGGTAAAACCACAATACAACAATGTGTGCATGTGTGTGTCTGTGCATGTGCGTGTGTGTGTGTGTGTGTGTGCGTGTGTGTGTGTGTGTGTGTGTGTGTGTGTGTGTATCCTCGCATATATGTGTAAATGTAAACATGCATGTGTGCTGACTTGTGCATATGTAAGTACGTATAGAGAAGAATTTATTTCATATTTATTCTATTTTTTTTTTAAAGAGAGCTTTATCTACATCAGGAAATGAAGAAACTGGGGTCACTCACTGTTGGGTTAAAGCTTACAGGTGACACACAACGCAAACAAATAAAAATGAGAAAAAGAGCATTGCGGCGTGCGCCCACATATACGGAATGCGCCACAGACACCACCTTTACACCTACGCCACTCTCCATTTCTTCTCTCTCTCTCCCTAATTTCTCTCCTCAAGCCCTCCCACCCCTCCCTCGTTTTTTGTTTCTCTCAGAGCTCCTCTCCTCTGCTCTAGGTCGTTCTCAGTTCGTCTCAGCTTTACCTCCCAACCTTGCCTCTACACACCCCCCCCCATGCCTCCCCCCTCTCTCTCTCTCTCTCTCTCTCTCTCTCTCTCTCTCTCTCTCTCTCTCTCTATCCAATATCTGTCGGGACATGTCTGTGATGAAAGTCGACCACAGTCTGGTGGCCCCTGGGGTATTAATCTTCTAACGACCGCATTATCTCTGATAAATACCGCGCCTATCATTAGGCTCTGTCATTACCAGTCCTTGGCTCCCAGGGGCCCAGTCCCCAGACACACCCACACAACCAGGGATGCCGTATGGATAGATAGATAGAGATAGAGATACAATTCCAACGATAGATAGATAGATAGATAGATAGATAGATAGATAGATAGATAGACATATATATATATATATATATAGATAGATAGATAGATAGATAGATAGATAGATAGATAGATAGATAGATAGATAGATAGATAGATATTGAGAAGGGGAGAGGGGAGAG
>JAODUH010004884.1:20605-33028 GCA_027564835.1 Typhlichthys subterraneus | reverse complement strand
CTCAACCATGACCAGTTGAGACCCTGCCCCACTGTATAACCAGATTATAGCTGACTATCAACTGTCACTGCCCTTCTTATCTTGCAGATACCTTGAGTACACTTTGGAACCAGAGATGATACGGAAAATGGATGCAGTGTCCACTATTATCGACATTGCCAAGAACAAGGCGGGGCAGGCTCTGGCTTGGAACTTTATCCGAGCACACTGGAAATACATAACAGAAGAGTAAGATTTTGTTTCTTGAACAATGACAGCTCTTGCTAGCTACGTGAGACTAATGTGATTCTCGTAAACTCCAATTTAATTTTGCCACCAGTTTCAGCACCCCCACCCTCACTTATTCAGACCACACACCCTGGAATTGAGCAGGCCAATCACAACCGTGTATCTAATAGGAGACGGGTTTGTTACAATGATTGTACAGAGGAGCGTAGTTGAGGAATGTTCATAAACTGTGTTTCATTGCTCTGATTGGTTGTAGGCTTATCCAATTGTGTCTAGAAGCATTTTGGTTTGTGCCTGTTGAGAACGTCCCTTAGAATTGGAAATTTAGCTGAGATTCCACACTTGCGAATTAATCTGGTAATGCCAGGCTAAAATGTTGCATCTAGATCTCAATGGACCTCTTGCAGTTTAAAGGTTTGAGTTGACCCAACATTTTAAAAGGGACGTATACCTCGATTTGTGGTGGAATTGAGGTTTAAACCATGATGTTATGAAGCCTTACACTAGAACCTACTACATATCTGCCTACAGAGCTTGTATTAGCTCATTCCATGTTCTACCCATCCCATACACTTTCATGCGTCATTGTGGTTAAAATATGAACAATGAGCTGCAGTGAAATATTTGAGTTCTCATACCGCACTGTGATCATAATGGAGGAGTGTATCTTTAGAGACAACACTGCATGGCCTCTTGTGCAACAAAACGGCATGACAACAAACGTATAATCCTGCTGTCATTCTTGTGCTGTATGCAGGCTAATTGTTCAGCTGGCACAGTGTGAGCTGTTTTCTAGAAACCCTTGCACATACTGTTCCCCAGAGTTGTTGTTTCAGACTAACCAGGGTCGTTCCCCAGAATACAACCGCTGAGTTGTTATCTTGAACGAGTGTTTAAGAGGGAATTCTCTGGGTAACCCTAATTGGCACTTTTTGAGTTTTGACACAGCAAACTGTGATAGATGCTGGCATATGACAGTGCAGGGTGTGTGTTTTAATATGCCTAAGCAGAATTCAAGCAACAAACAGCAAGCAAACTACGCTGACAATAAAAATGCATTTACTGATTGTTGGAAATTCAGATTACTTTTACAGGATGGCCTATAATTAACTTACAGTGGTGACTTGACTAAATCAACAGCCATAAAATATCAGTATATTATAAACCGTGTTTTTGAACAGTGTCATCAGGTACAAAGTTCTCATAAACGTGGTTCTTATCGTTGGCTGTTTGTGTTGTTACCAGGAAGATAAATTGGTCTGTGGTTGTGAGGTCATGTGACATGTCACTTTGGTTGAACCGTCCCAAGCACGACATTACATTTTACTTTAGACATTTATAATATGGTCCGATGATCCAATTGTCTATGGCAATATCAATTATTTTGTAAAAAGAAATGGCATTGCATACAACAGGTATTTGTCAAGGGGAATATTGTCATAATCATCCTTTCTGTGCTTGGGTTCAATGCTCCCTTCCTGAATCATTGCCTTGATGTGGTGGAAAGGCTTGAGAGGCCTAATGATCCTCAGAGCAATGTCGTTGGGAGCATTATGCTCCTGGTATGGTCTCCCAATGTGAACTGGTCTGGGGATAAGGTCCAGACGAACACAAATCTAAATCCAAATCCAAATATCCTCTATGGTAGTAACAATTCATATTCTGTTTACCCTGCCTGAAACAGGGTCACCAGGACCTGCCCCTAAAGCCAGGCCTGGGTTGAAGGTCATCTGGTGAAAGTGGAAGGTCGCTTGGTGGCTGGGCAGCAAGGTTGGAAAGAAATTGATTACAAAAGAACAGTAACTGTAATCCATTACAGTTAATAGCTAAAATTTGATTTTATTAGGATTATTAGGATTTTTTGTTTTAATACAATTATTACTTCTAGGACTACTCAAATTTTAAAGGGAAGTTTGTAGAAGATAACTGCAAAAAACAATCGGCTGTTCTCTTATTAACCTTTCATTAACATCAACCAATAATTGAAATGAAGTCTTACATTAATCTGATCCCGAGCAACATAAACGTTGACAAAATTAGAAGGATTTGGCTCTGGCATCGCAGTAAAGTGCTATGGATGGCATTTCAAAGAACAATGTTTAGACGCGGAGCAGACTAAAAATACAGAATTTAGGTAATCCACAAATTAAGTTACTGATTATCATTTTAGTCTGGTAACTAGTAACTGTAACGGATTACCGGAGACCTCCCGGCAGACCCAGGACACGCTAGTGGGATTGTATCTCCCAGCTGGCCTGGGAGCGGATAGGGATCCCCCGGGAGGAGTTGCTGGATGGGATAGCATAGCTATGATGACCTCGTTGCCACCACAACCCTAATGGATAAGAGGTCAAGACAATGGATGGATGGATGGTTAAATGCTGGTTATGCAATAATTTGCTTGGAACCAACATTTTGATTTGTTTGCCCCCTGTTCCGTTTACTGTACAGCACATGTACTGTTTATAATTTAATAATCGAATCACTTGTGTGTATACATGCTTTCTCCCCTCAGGCTAGGAGGAGGATTGAAGACTATTTATGAACTTGTTGAAGCAGTGACAGAGAGATTCTCAACACAATATGAACTCCATGAGGTAATGAATTCCTAAGAGGTTATGTTATTATAAATGAATAGTGAATCAAGCAAAAACAAAACACTACCACCCATAAGTCACTGATAAAAATCTATTTTAACAACTGAACAGTTTCTGCCTATTACAGTATACTGTACCTGTATTTATGGAAGTTTTACTCACATCTATGGACATTATACTCACAACAATAAGTACAAATTGATAATTTGTACTTATCTTAAAATATATAATTCAATTAGATTGTACTGTATGTGTGTGTGCGCGCATGTGTGTGTGCGTGTGTGTGTGTTGACAGCTTAAACAATTCCAGATGGAGCATGAGGAAGATCTTGGGACTCTAGATGGATGTATAGAGAGAACTGAAGCCAACATCCAGTGGGTCCAGGAGAACAAGAAGACAGTATTACAATGGTTCAGAAATGAAAAGAACAAATACTAGTCTACAGTCTAGGAATTATTATCTGCAGCACTTTGTTTTTTTGTTTTTTTTTGGGGGGGGGGGGGGGTTGCCTGGTTCAGTCATGAGCTTTGAGCTTCAAAGACTGTGATTGTTTCCCTCACCAGGTAACTCACCTTGCCTAACAGAATATATACAAATCAAGAGAGACGGCTAATCAGTTATAGAGTTGACTGATATATCAGTATTGACTCACATCACTTCTGTGAGGACAGAAAGTGAAAACTAAGTGTAGAATTGCACTCTCAAATGTAATTATATTTGACTTTTAAATAGACATATCATAGTGCAATTACATATAGTAAACTATTTGACCAATGTATGTATATATATATGCTCTTATGTTTGAACATTATAAACCAATCAAATCACATTTAGATATGTCAGTTCTCAAAAATACATTAGATGGCAGATAGAAAACATAGTGTATAATGTGTAATATGTCGTATAAAATGTGTAATAGGTCTGTATGTGATAATCAGATACAGTAGATAAAGGATGTGCATTGCTTTCATAATAAAACGTAGAAATTGTGGTTCTTTAAATTCTATAATTGCTTAACATATTAAAAGAGAATAAAATGCATAAAATTCTGTATATAAATGTATGGCATTGTCTCATAGTACATAGTAAAAAGCCTCTGATTCATGATTACAATGTTCCTTTTCCATATGGTGTGGATATGTGCAGGCATTATGAGCGAACAGGACTAAATACGAAAATCAATTTGCCATATATTGCATAGATAGATTAAAATGTGTGGATAATTATTGCCATCAACTAGAAACAATAAAAATGTGTCTATTTTAATAGCTGTTAGACATACACATGTACAAGGTTTGTGCTAGAATGGAGATTGTAACGCAACCAATGAATCCCAAATGGGTACGGTACTTAGAATATCAACTTGTGTTATTAACTTATTTGGAAACCTTAATACGTTGTAAGTCATGCATGTGTACAGGAATAAGTTCACTTTTACAGAAGTGAGATCCTGTACATTTCCGGATTATAAAATGTGGTAATTCTCTTGACTGTGCAAACCCTTGAGGCAGATGATTCTCCTGTGATTCAAGCCTTATTTTATTTCACCAGCAGACCGGAACAAAGACAATACTTCAGATCCATAGAGTGTGTAGTCCAATGTCAAAATCAATCATTCTGGAAGACCAAGAAACAAAAATGAAAATGTTAAATTATTATACATGGCAGTTGAGTACACAGCAATATTCCCTACTCATCTACGATGTCTGTAAGAACTAGATAATCCTTATTTTAACTTGTATGCAATTATCTTTCCATGTGGTTCTCTTTCCAGTGTTATAAATTAAATGTCGAAGTTCATTTTTTTTTAAATAATATATACATATACATACATACATATACATTATATATATATATAATTTGTTTATATTTTAATATTTTAATGCAGGATCTACACTGAATGCAGTTGGTGCCAAAGCGATGACAAATAATGCAGTTTAGCCCACATATGCTGTTGTGCTCACTGTGTGTGCGTGTGGAGTTAACTATCACTAACTATTGACTGATAAATGTACATGCTAAACTTCCCCCTAACATTTAACATGCAGTAAATGCCCTTATTATGATCCATGCTCAATGGCAACTTCTGCACTTCTCTTTTAATATTCTTCCCTTGCCCCATACGATTTGCACCTGTTGTATTATCTGTAGTGCCTCAACTGCACCCAAATGACAATAGACTGTACAAAATTGTATTTATAGACTAGATATTATTTTTGGACTCTGTTCTATGTGTAACTGTGTTCTATGTATAACTGTGTTCTATGTGTAACTATGTCTGTATATCCTGCACATTTGTGCTTTGTATTGGCCAGATCGCCGTTGTAAATGAGAATTTGTTCTCAATCGGCCTACCTGGTTAAATAAAGGTTAAATACAAAAGAAAATAAAAGGATATATTATAACAACATTTTTTAGATTCTATTTTATTATATTACAAAAATATTATTGTGCTCTCGAGGTTCAGTTAGCTTCTGCCCAGAAACTGTAACAAATGTTGTTTTTACAACAACAAAGAAATTCTGTACATTTCAGAGCATGTACTTTATTTACTTGACTAAAGCAGTTGAATCAATACTTTTACAATTAACAGTCTTTTTTTTTTTTTTTTAAAACAAGCTATATACTGTATGTATTCCATTATAATGTAAAGTCGGGAGCTATAGGCGAGCTTCAAACCCGTTCTTCAGAAAACCTACTGGTGACGTCATGTAAGGTTTTTCCATTTATTTATACAATCTATGGGGTAGACAGGCTGCATTCATTTTCCAATTAAGGTCAGGCATGCGCCTTTGACAATACTAAAAATATTTTATGAGATATTGGGAGGGATTGGGAAATAAGATCAATGCAGATTCAACACCGAGTCTTCTGGGGCACAGGCATGTGCCACAGCTCCACAGGCCAGGCATGCATCTTTGACAGTGCATAAAAGCTCTTCTTACCCATTCATCATCCTCTGCTTCATCCCCTTGCCCTCCAGACACACAGGAGCTGTTTGCCTCCGCTTTGTTGGCCATAATCTTATCGGTCCACGAGGCCCCAGCGTTTTCATCCCCGGCGAAGTTACACTTGGTCACTGTGCCGCCATCCAGTTTAGCTAGAGAATCTTGATGCACAGCAAAATGCCATAATAAGCATCTTATTATTTTGACTAGGTATATTGCATGTCAGTGTCTTAAGATGTTTGCTTCATCAATACTGTAGCTTGAGCAGATTTTGTGAAATAGGTTTCAGGACAGGATGATTTGACTAATAACTGATGTAAAGGTAGCTAGCTGCCTGTGCTCTATGCATTCTGAAAACATAATCCAATGCTGGTTCCTTAAATAGGAAAACAAACAAAGTAATGCGGACCACAGCAATATCCTAGCCTTCCATTTCCAATGTGTGGGGCAGAGCTTCTGAGGGAGCACCATATGGCTTTGAAGGTGTACTCTTATTTATCTTATTTGCGCCCCCTACGGGCAGGAGTTGGTGCCACATGCTAAAATCACGTGCTGGAACATCAGGCAACCTCACCTCAAGATTTTAAAAAAAAATTCTGCTTTTACTTTAACATCTCTAATTTAACCAAGCCAGGTAACCCAGACTACTGGTGCAAACTCAGTAGGCCGCTTTGCATCTGCTTGACAATTTTGATTACCTGAAAAAGACTTTGACTCTTTGATGAACAAGTTTGAAAACATTACTATTAATAAACATAACACAAATAGTAAGGACATTTGTGTTTGGTAGATTATTTCTTTGATTATTTCTTGGCAATATATCATATACCATTGGAAAGCCTTATTTCCTTTTAAATAGTGCCACATCTGTAAGGAACATGCATTTGTGGGATGAGCAGCACCTGAGTATGTGGGTTGCGCCCATGAAAAATGCAAAACAGCTTAATTTGCTGTTGACTGTTGTTTGGTGTTGTTTGGTTGAGTGAAGTCTGAAGAAACAAGACATATTCATTTAACAAACAGGAGCATCAGTAGTGTGTGAAAGGACCACACAACAGCCTGGCACCTCCTCCTCATGCTGGTCACCATGGTCACACACTGCTGTGGGATGGCATCCTATTCTTCAACCAGCATTTGTCACAAGTCAGCCAACGTGGCTGTGTTGGTCACTCCGGCACAAACAGCACGCCCAGTCTGAATCCACAAGTGTTCACAAATGTCCTTACTATTACTACTATTTGTTTTGTATGGTGCCTGCTTATTTATGCTACACCCGAGGATCACAGACATCGGGCTTGATGCAGATTGGCTGACTGAAACAATCAACAAACAACAAACAACAAACAACGTTTAATCTCCACACTGTTTGCGGTGCTAAAATGTGAATTTCTCTTTACGGGATGTAAAGGATACAGTGTGTTGTGCATGTAAACTTGTTTGGCAAGCCTTCAAAACCAACGGATCAACAGCTGATGGTGGTAAAACTTACGAATGAAAGGTCCGTTTCCTGTAGTCTTCAGGCGCACATCCTGTCCCGTTTCGACCTCCGTCTTGTCCATGTCTGCCTCAGAGTACCAGAAGGCAAGCGCTCCGTCCGGTCTGTACCGATCGGTGATCTTCACCAACTCCGCCTTGTTCACTATGGCGGCCAGCTGATCCTCAGACAGGCGGTCTGACTCTCCTTTAGCCTCCACCTCTGCATGGGAGATGCGTTTGGTAAGCACCCCGCAGTGGGACACTGCATGCTGCCCATTCTAATAGCAACCAGGTGATTGCTTACGCTACATCAGGAGGCCCAAGTGGATAGTTTACAGTGCGTTGTGTGTGCGGTTGTAGGGGGAGGGGTAGAGAATAGGGCGAGCCGAGGGCAGCTGCCGGGGTATTATGCCTACGCCAGGAGAGATTCTAGGATCTGAAAGCTCTAATGAGAATGTGACATACAGGGCCTGCTACATCACTAATTTCACTTTATAACAATTAATAGAATAGTCTTTCTATACCAGAGCTGCGGTCAGAATATGCAAACATAACGAAAGTTTGCATATTCAAAAAGGTTTTCCGTGTGCATTGAGTTTACTGCGTACATTTGCACAAAGGGTAACTAATCTAATATTTTTGGAATGTTTACACAAATCGTTCAAATGTCCATTCTGATCGCACTTCTGTATTATACAAGACAAGTTTGCAAAATATTACATTAGAGGGCTTAAAGTTTTACAACAAAAAAAGATTTCATTATATATATATATATATATAAATAATATACAATTATTTGTTATACTATAATGATATTTTTGAGTGCTCTATAATACCCGTTAGTGCACTAGTCACTATGAATAAAAATGTCTGAGAAATTACTTAATTGTTGCAAATTGTAATTCTTGACACAAAACTGATGCATTGTTTTTAACAAAGAAACAATTCTAATATTCGGCATGGGGAATATTTCACCAGTTCAAGCATGTTATTTTAAAGAGAGACTTTTCCCTTTCTTTTTTTTTAACCATACAATAATCAATTTCTTCTGTAAATTAGGAGTTGAAATCTCTGTGCAGCTGTACAACACACGTCCTATACCTCACTTCGAACCCCAGGTATGCAGCTGTGAAGATATGATTTGACTCTGGGAGATTAGAAACAAAACCAGCACAA
The DNA here is from genome assembly GCA_027564835.1 of Typhlichthys subterraneus. NCBI lineage: Eukaryota > Metazoa > Chordata > Actinopteri > Percopsiformes > Amblyopsidae > Typhlichthys > Typhlichthys subterraneus. The sequence goes on along the minus strand of JAODUH010004884.1, from coordinate 24,602 downwards.
AAGAAAGGTCTATGTTGCAGAAATGTCTCAGCAAAACTGCAAACTATAGATTTACCACTTGATGAAAATATTTGAGCAGGACTAACATCCTGTGTAAAGAAAAACAAACGTGAAACGGCCACTGGTGAGATGAGACTGAATGATACCAACTCACTGAAAGATGACATGAGGTAGCCAGTATTGACCTTCCTGGTGTCGCTGAAGTTTGGCTCAAGCTCCTTCCCACTGTCATCAAATCGTCTCTGATGTGTACGACTGGGTTTGATGTACAGCACATAAAAACGAACCTGCAGCCAGCAGAATCATTTGTAATGGTTTCATCGAGATTATCGTAAAAAAGTAAAATACAGGTAATATTTTGTTGTAGAGACAAACTGGCCAACTTCAAGCACATGCAGCTAATCATATACATTAAAAGTGCAAGAGTATGTCAAAATATAACTTTGATTTGTATTATTTTAAGAAATTGTATTGTATTTGTATTATTTAAAAAATAATCAAAGCCTTCACAATACAGCTGGTGGCAAAATGACAAAAATATTATTTCCATTCAAGCTTACTTCACATGTTTATGTTTATTGACAAATAGTATATAGGTAATAAGATCAACAAATAACGCAATAGGTTATAAAATGTACGTACAGCATGGCCTAATGCTCTATCTACAATATTATGTAGAAGGGAGTTATACCATAGTCCTTAAGAAAGTAGCCTATTAGCAAGTCTTTGGTCTCATCAGGCATACCTTCTGGTTGTTGACGTCAGTAATGACATGTCGAGAAACATCCACCAGCTTTCCTTCCAGAAGAACTCCTGGGCCACTAAGAAAAAGTGGAGAGGGGTATCTCGTACCGTAGGCTACTTGCATTTTTTAAGTAACTTAACATTTGTGTTTCCAATCTGCTTGCACTTAAACTACATGTAGCTCAAATGAAATCCCAACAATAATCTCCATCCCTGTTCAATCAGAAAAAATCTTACAGGCTACCTACCTGTCAAACGACGATGTAGACCACGTGTGGGTTATTTTCTCATTGTGTACGGGCTTATTTTGTAAACATGTATTATGATAAATTCGGCTCATTCTTTAAACTTTTCAGGAGATTTTTCAGACTTCCTGTTCCTCATAAAGTGCGCTTGTTTTGCCCTTCGCTGCGTGCCTACAGCTGCGCCAATGAAAACTGCATAACAGTAACATGACAATATTCTATGGACAGAGAGAGATGTCTGTTAGACGCATCCATCTGGGAAGCCGTCCATCGAAACAGTTTTAAAAAGCTCAGGAGCTTTCAAAAAATACTTGGCAGGTGATTGGACGAACCTGACCATGCTGAGCCTGTTGTTATTCACTTGCATTAGAAAAGTCAGGAGAAGAGTGAAAATACTAGTGTATTCTGGAAAATATGAAATTATAAAAGTAACATTGTCTGGCACACCCACTCCACCCTATAGACTCAAGCCCTGTTTCGAGTTAGACAGGTAAAAATAATGTTAAACATAAAATGAGCTTAGACTGTATTTAATTATGCAAGGCACATGGCAAAAATAACACTGTTCCAACGTCTCCTGTCTATGGAGAGACTGCTTACATTTCGTAGATTTTGTTTCAACATTGGGGGGGGGAGGGCATACATATAAAGCAGGGGATCTGGGGTCCTCCCCCAGAAAATTTTGAGAATCAAACACTTATTTTCCTGCATTCTGGTGAATTCTTATGGAAGATTTCGTGCCTTTTCAAAACATCTTTGTTTTGGGATGATCTACTGTAGGCTAAACTGACTTAAAACAATATTAGTCTACTGCACATTTTGGACATAACCTAATAAAACTACTACTGGAGAACGAAACTTTGTTGAAGTCAAAATCACGGAACTGTCTGCTTGGTCTAGCACTCCGTCAGCATCCAACGTTTTCTCCCCCTAACATTCTCCCCCATCTCATTGCGTGCATCTGGCAGAGCTTGTAGCGGTTGAAGGTTGCAAGCAGTGCGTCAATGCCATATGCCGGCGTAAGGCCGTGTGGATGTGGAGCACAATGTGCGCATTAAAATATCCAGCATGGACATAACAGTGAACCAATATTGTATAGGCCTATTCTAGGTTACGTCTACACTATCAAGCGGTTCAATGAGCGGTTCATATGCATAATGCGCTACTACTCCGATGTCGTCGGCTGGCCCCAGTGCGTCTTTCATGTTTTTATTGGGGGGGGGAATACACTTCTAAACATTTAGGGGGACACGGCCCCTGCATGCCACCCTGCTTATGGGGTAAATGTAAAAACAACACTATTTGCTTTTGCTTGATTGCTAAACTATAACAATTCAGAATCATTTATATAATAACAATTAATAATGTGACACTTTTTCTGTTGCCTTAAACTGTGCCAGTCTGAAGATTATGTTCATTTGGGTTGTAGAAAACCTTTGCTGAAAGTTGTAATGTCAGTTGGTCAGAGAACATTCTGGCCGCTTTAGTTCTAACTGGGAAGTTTGACAAGACTGTGTGCTGTCCATGCTATTTAGCGTGGGTTGCTAGGCTCCATCCGGATCTAGACAACAAAACCTGGTTCTTGGATAGTTCCCATGCACGCAGATGTGGGTTGCAATGTGGATTGTATTTGTAAGAAGAGCCAACACATATTGTTCTGGTCTGGCTACGAAGTGCACACCTGCAATGGGGCTATCCATCTTCTAACATTACGAGAGAGCCTTTAGACAGAAAGACAGAGGGCAAGGGTTCGAGGTTAGACTTTATTACAATGACAATGATTAATGGTAGTAACAGGCATGTTCTATTTTAATACAGTTATCATGTGAAAATGAATGGAAATCAAGGATGCTGCATCATGACATTTGAAATCTAGCAAGTTACTGGCAAATAAAAGGGATTCTGATTGTGAACTTTACCATGTGAGATAAGTTATCCACTTTATTCCTGGAGTCTTCTGTAGAAGTGCTCTTCATGCCTTGGAAAATAAGAAGTCAATTTCTCATAAGAATATTAGCCTATACTGTAGGCTACCACCATTCTGCGAAACTTTTAAATATTTAAAATATTTTCTTTAGAATTAGAATGTGGATATGTTTTTACCCAAACGGACCGTCAATTAGAGTGTGATTCAAAAGTATGCTTTTAGATATTGTAAGGATGTTTACAGGTGCTTCATGATTGGCCCTAAATTCACGACCTGTCAACTTGGAGTCAAGCACTCCACAGACCACAGGGATGATATTATTGCAAGTATATATTAGCGCTAATGTGATTAGACCACAAGGACCAACATGTTGATAAAACTTGTCTAGAAAGCTGTGAAAAAGTTACATTCTTCCACCTCAATCTGATTTATAATCTCCCCTACGGGTATAAAGAAGTTAAATGTTATGTTTGTATCTACTTCCTTTACTCGTCATTGTATATTGTTCATTTAAGCATAACTGTGGTCTGTCGGGCGGTCAATTTTGAGCATTGTTCCATTAATTATCTCATTCCCCGGGCCCTGGAAGTAGCTCTCTAAATCAGACACATTGTTTGGATTGGGATCCCTGAGCGTATCAACCATATATAATGTGTGCCTCAACTTGTGTAGCCTGACACCTCCAATGGGAATCTCCCCACCCCTCCCTTCCTCCCACGTGTAACCCTTACAGTGGGAGTACCGGCCTAGGTGGATACTCAGCCAGATGTTTCGCCGCTGACCCCAGGCCCCAGGAGCCTCCACCTCATACAGCCGATCCCTCTCTTCCTCCTGTTGCTGCAGGAAGCGCCTACACACTGGGAATGCAGGGCACACAAACCACCCGACTGAAGATTATATAATGATAGAAAGATGGAGCATTGTAATGCGTTTCAATGAAAGCCAAAATAAGGAGACACAAAGCTAATGCTACAGTCTGTTGTGTTCAGTGATGTTAAAGGGCGGTTACGGGACACAAAGCTAATGCTACAGTCTGTTGTGTTCAGTGATGTTAAAGGGCGGTTAGGGTTAGGGGACACAA
>JAODUH010004884.1:0-20505 GCA_027564835.1 Typhlichthys subterraneus | reverse complement strand
GTTACGGGACACAAAGCTAATGCTACAGTCTGTTGTGTTCAGTGATGTTAAAGGGCGGTTAGGGTTAGGGGACACAATGATAATATTATAATATGTTGTGTTGCTGTGATGCTAAAGCCACACTTGAATGAACAGATTCCAAATAAGGTTAGGCTGGATTGGAGTGCATCAAGTAAAACAATAAAACTGAAAAAAACTAAGAAATACTTAAAGGAACAATGTTTTTCAAATTGAGGGAGGTTAAAATCTAAGTGATAGAGGGATTTTTGCTTTATTACACCAACATTAAATGTGATTAAAATAGGTTGTGCAATCCCCCCCTCCCTTCCCCACACATATTTTAGGGTGCTGTTGTTGTGATGTTGGAAAATAACTTATCTTGAACGTGCTGACGGACCTAGCCTGGCTCCACTCAGCTATTGCTCTCAGCTCATTGTCTTTGCCCTGAACTTATAGTCTGGAAACCCTGTTCGCATGAACAATTCCACAGCCACCCTGCTGGTGACTCAGTCAGGGTGGGTTAGTGAGATGACAAGCATGTTTCCAAATGGTGGTAGAGCTAGATGAGGCGATCAAAACAGTTGTAGCAACGCCGATTCAATGCTGTCCAATATTTTATAAATTAACCAGAGATAGGAGGCAACGATCTTCACAATGGAGGTGGTGAGACCATATGCACAAAGTGAATATTGAATCGGGTAACACCAGCCCATGACCCACCTGCCATCATGCTGGCTGACAATGGAGAGCTGATTCCCAGCACCTCCTCTTCAGGGAACGAGGAGCAGAAATCCTCCAGCATCTGTAGCCCCAATCCACGCCTCCTCCAAGACCCCCTCACCAGAATCGTGTCCAGAACAAAGAGTTGGTAGCTCTGACTGGTCCAGGCACCACACAAACTACCTGTAACACCCACAGTGCTGGGCAGTGACAAGGAGAGGCAGAGGAGCTACACCGGTATTGTTGAAAAGAAGATGAATGCGGTGATGCTCCATGATATGATTAAAGTCCACCAATAACATGAGAACAGAGGCTATAATGATGCTACACTGACATGACATCAACAAAATGCCATCAGCAAGAATCAAATTGGATTCATGCCAACCCACCACATATATACCCTCATCTAGGCATATCACGATTATCCTGACCAAGCTAATTGCGATAGATGATATTAGACAATGGGCATTCACCATGATATGATTATCGCCAGTATTTTTATCGCGATAAACTATAATATCGTATATCGTCCCATCCCTAGCTGCAATAGTGACTATTCGTTTTCAAATAAATCTTGATGATTAAATCGATCAAACACTTTTTAAACGACATTTTAAGTATGTTTTGCAGTGCAGTACTTAGTACAGATACATCTATTCCCTTCAGTCCCTTAAATCCATTACCTGATTTTGGCTTTTGATTATGTAACTTTACAACCTCCAGGTCGCTACATGCACACTAGAGCCTACTGTATCACAAATAAGACACGCATATCTGGTAATTGATCCCCCCCCACCCGCCCTCTTTTTTCACTCCTCCTGCTCTCCCTCCTATCCCACACTCCTCAAAAAAACAAAACTGTATGTATGTAACAGCATGTATATTTATATACAAAACAGTGTATAATATATATTTATACATCTACGCAGAATGTTACTGATTCTGCTTTTATAGTATTTCTTTAATATTCTAGTATCTGTGCTGCTGCGTGTATTAATTAATTAATTAATTGATTGATTAATTAATCATACAGGGGGATTAATAAAGGTATAGTTTATATTAATGTATATCTCACTGAACAACCTTTCCGTTTGACGGTGTAGAACCCCACTGCGTCGCCGTCACGCCACAGAAGTTTGGCGTGCTCTGTGCGCGGGTGAGGTGAGAAAAATGTCCCCCCCGCCTCTGAAGCGCTGTCCACTACCTGGCTGAGGAGAAACAGAATCACGCTGTCCAATGCTGACTCCACCTAACGAAAGAGACACAATCTTACAATTTATCAATGTTACACTGAACTGACATCTTAAGTTAATTCATACAATGTATTATTATTATGCATGCAATGTATTATTATTATTATTATTATTATTATTATTATTATGTGTTATTTACTACACAATGTGATGCATTTCATTTGATTACTGTAACATTTCTTTATTATTCATACATTTCTATTATCTGCTTACATGTCATATATGTAATTTTAGATCTATATATAATTATTCTATTTATATGGTTATATTGTTTACATTTACAGTATATTTATGCTATTACATTTCTAACCCTTTGAGACTGCAATGTGATTGAGGCCTGTAAAAATACATCTGACTGGACACCTGTGGTGAGCCAGGACCAGTCAGTAGACCAGTGTTTGCCAACCCTGGTCCTGGGGACCTGCTGCCTTGCATGTTCTTGTAGATGTATCCCTGCTCCAACACACCTGATTCAAATTAACTGGTTATTATCAGTCTCTGCAGAAGCCCAGGATTGGGAAACACTGGACTATAAGACTGGGTCCCGACTGACTCTCAGCGTTTACCAGCATTAACCACATGGTGGTGCTGTAGTCCTTCTGATTAATTAATTTATTCCAGCATACAAAGTGCAACTGGTCGTGTCATTCCATACCACCAGACCAAACGTACACACTTACCAAAAGAAGGCCAGTCCTGGATGTGTTGGAGGTCCGTAGAACATCGTAAACAGACCACCATGTGCCATGCAGATACAGAGCCAACACTGTGAGGACAGATTCAGAGTAATGTCTGTATGTTCTTCTTGTATGTATGCTGTGCATGAAATAGAACTGTTTGCATGTAGGTATGTCAATGTTTGCAGGATTTGAGAACACCATCTTAGCACCACAATTTGTGATGAAGCGTGCGTGCAAGCGCGCACACATGCGTGTGTGTGTGTGTGTGTGCGTGTGTGCGTGCTTGCAACGCTAACCTCCAGTTTGGTCGTCAGGGTGATGTAGTGCCAAGACAGTGCAGGCAGGTTGGCTATCTCCAAACAGCTTCAGCCTGCTCACGTTACTTCTGGTTACCTCTACCTAGCATGGAACAAGAAAGAAACTGTTTAACTGAATTCCTACTACATGACGTGCTACAAGATAATTTACTAACTCTATGTAGACTACCGTTACCTACACAGACATATTCTGAAAGTAGTTTTAACAAACAACAGTTAATTAAATAGGCCACATAAATACTCTACACTCACCTGTACAGCAATAGAAACGGTTGCGTAAGAAATCAAAACAATTAGTCTACTCTCAGTTCAGCTCAAACATCCTCTGAAAAAGTACAGTAGGCCTAGAGTATGGCATCACCGTTAAATATGTCAGCAAAAGGTAATATAGGAATTCTATACTATTATATACTACAATTAATAATATTAAATACTCGTATTTGTATTTATGTTATATTGTTATTCATACACAAAACTCTGTTTGGTACCTTTGAGAAATCTGACACTTTAAACCATTCATGTTTATGACAAGATGCTGAAGAAGAGAGGTACTTCGCAGATGCGGAGGAAAGATCAGCGTAATCCACAGGTGGCAGGATATCTATAGGATATGTGGTCTGACAGAACATAGAACACAGTAAATGTGATGAAAAATAGTTTTCATTGATAAAAATTATAGTTTTTAACAATGTAGGCAGTAGCCTATTTGAAAAACATGTATACCAGGAGGGGTCGCCCCTGTTGCCAAATGTATTACAAATGAAGAGCAGGTTTCCACAGTTGTGACATTGTCTGCAATTGAATCCATTCTTCTGGGAATGCTTCCGATTATCACTATTTCTCAATTAATGAGCCAGTTAGCGATTGTGTAGGCTATTGCCCCGGCGCCATCAAACGCATATTACTTTATCACACAGGTGAATCTGAAAGGTACCGTATGCTATTGCAAAGGTGTTAGGCAGTTTAAGGAAGTAGAACGGTTTAGAATAGAACCACACTAAAATCATCTATATAGGCAGTGTTCCACGTATAGCCAACATCGGTTTAACATTAAAAACATAACTTTAATTAGGCCTACTTTTAATAAAAGCGTTCAACTGCTGTACCTACCATTTTCTGTTTTCTGTGAGCTCTCCTATTCGGAGCTGCAGCGCCACCTTTCGATAATGACGATTTAATTTAATAACCTATAATTTTGCAATTTGAAAATAGCCATCTATTCCATTGATGTTATATTTGATTAGGAAATGGACAGAAGCAGTACGTAATATACAGGATCTTATAATTATTAGGCTATACTTTAGTAAAACTGTCTGTTTGGTCTATATGATGTCAGGTAATTTGGGACACTTTTTGGTAAGTAAATACAAGTAAAGTTTATTTATAGAGCACCTTTCAGACAAAGGTCACAAAGTGCTGTACAGTAAAAGCAATGCAAATAAATAAAACCATTAACCTTACAAAATAAAAGTACATTATAATATAATATGTAGATTGCTAAAAAAAAAAAGTTAAGTGTAATTTTTATAATTATTTAAGGATTTCTGCTATATTTCCTCAAATAAATGAAGTTGCTAAGTCAAATAATTGAGAAGCTGTTTGTATTATAACACTCTCCTCCAGTATCTTTATAATGCATTGTAATTCTCCCATAATCCTCTCCTTCATTGACTGTCTTCCCAGGCCAAAGTCCCTCAGGTTTATCTGAGTGCTGGTGTTAGGATTACTCCCCTGGTGGGTGGTACACACACGCACACACACGCACACACACACACGCACACACACATGCCATAGAATTTAAGTGGACCAGGAATTAATACACATTAATACACAAAATATATGGTCTAATAACAAATGTTTAATACTTTCAACTCCTTTTCACTTAAGCCTCATGTAACATGTATTCTGTGGCATGACAGATTGGTGGTTAGGGTGTTTTTACCCTTGATACTCCTGTTTGATAAAAGTGCTAATGATTTACAATGTAAATGTTTGGTTACAATGATTTCATAACTGAGGCACAAGAGCCATGTTTATCATAACACTAGAAAAAGTAAATGAAGAAGAAAGAAAACAACAACAATTTTCGTCACACAATCATTTTCATAGATTAAACTATCAAAATATTAGAATTTTTAAAATTATTTTCACACCTTGGGTGAGACAAAATATATTTTTATCTTGTAAATGTAAAGGACTTTTTAATTCCATGCACTGCAAAAAAATTATCTTAAGAATGTAAAAAAAAAAAAAATTATTTATGGGATATTAATCTTATTTTTTGTCTACAACGAACAAGTATCTTGTCAAGCATTTTTTGCATTAGAAAGGTAATCTCAATTTTAAGAAAATGTATCTAGTTTGTATTAAGATATTCCAACGAATATTTAGCTAGATTTAACTAGTAACAAACTACTGTACAACAAAGGCTTGCATAATATCCCAGCAGAGGATCTGTCATGTCCTTTTTTTAAGCGTAAAAGCACTTAAAAATGTTGTGAAATTATGATAATTTATGTCATATATTTATATTCATTGTCAATATGCTGTCAAACTATTGCACTGTAGTACATCTTTACTCTTTAAGTCTGGTGGTCTGGTTGTTGGACTCCCAGCTGGAAGGTTATGGGTTAAATCCCTGGTGTTGACCTAAGGTGTTTATTAACTGCTACCTAATACTTGTAATTGTATGCTATGAATAATTAAAGCCTCTGCTAAATTGCCCAATTAAAGTTTTAAGGCTAATATTTCAGTGACTAGACTTTTGTTAGTTTTAAGAATTCTAGTCATGCAAAATGTGCTTACCCTATTGGCAGAATTTGCTTGATACAAGACAATTTGGTTATATTTGAGAAATTTTGATTAGTTTCTATAGGGTTGTTTTTGCACAGAAAGGCCGGGACATGCATTTCCTTTTATTCACATGCTTTTTTGTAAGGCTTTTATGTGTAATTTCCCTCTATTGACGCAGTGACACCTTTTTTCTGTTAGTGTCAACTGCCAAGTCACTGACAATAGTGACAGAGCACAAGCCCTGCTGTTCTCGAGCCAATGGACCAATTCTATACATCAGCGAAACGATTTGCCAGCCTGGAAAACGAAAGACAGCATTTAACATAAACACATTAAATAAAAATATATTTAGCAATTTCTTGTACTGTAGTATAAATACAAGTTGAAAATAATTTCAGGGTCAGAGAGGAAGTCTTTAATTCCAGCCACAGATACACCATTTACCTCCAATCACCCAAAACATGAATTGATCATTTTGTCCTGAAACAGTGTGCTCAACTTAAAATAAAAGCAAAGATGACTTGAAATAAGAAAAGCCTCTTTGCTATGTGGGCTGGATATGTGCCCATCACATGCACATCATGCATCTACAGTACACATTTTCAATATCAGAGCAGTGGATTATTGTCATGTGACGTCAGGAAACAATTGAAAACAGTGCTTAGTCATTTTATTGGTCATTAGCCCTGTTTGAAGGAGTCATTTGGAAAGATCCATGCACCTTGTTTCCACACGGTCCTGCTCTATAGCTTGTCCAGCTTCTCCCAGGTTAATTTGCTAAAAACGGAAAGCCCTTCCCAACTCTTCATTCACTTTAACAGGTAACCTGATGAATAAATATTCTTGTAGATGCAGATGTACAGATGTAGATGATTCAAAGAGATAAACATTAAACATGTATAACATTGTTTTTGTTATATGGTATATTCTTCCAAACTATGTTGCTGGCTTGCAAGAAGAGTACAGCCATGCAGTTGAGAACCCCTGTTGTTTAATCCAAACATTAAGCGCAGTGCAAACTATTTGAGTTGCATTTTCAGATGAGCTTTTGTGGCTTGAGAAACAGTCCTCTCTCAGCAGCATGCTTCATCACAGTCTGTCATCTGACCCCTCCTGCCTCTGTGGGGCAGGCCTGAGTCGTACCTCCATGCGGTAGGGTTTGGGGGTCATGGTGACCCCAAAGACAGGGGTATAGTCTGGTTCTCCAGCATCTTCTGGCCACACAAACTGGAACTTTCTCAGCAAAGTCACCATGATCAGGAAGAGCTCCATGCGAGCAAGGCCCTCCCCTAGACACATACGGGGACCTGGAACAGTTGCAAACCTACAGTTAACATATTACAACTGAAAATGTTGCTTAGATTCAACAGTTCTCAAGGTACTGTTTGTTGAACTTGATGTGGTACAAATTGTAATGTGTAGCACGCTGTACTACATTCTCCTGTTTCCTTTCAGAAATACTGCAACCTGTTAAAGGGATTTTTTTTTTAATAGAGTTTCCGACTTGGAAATTGCACATGAACAACATCTCAAGTTGTAATTCTGGGTGGAAAATAATTTTGATACCCGAGTTGGTGACCTTCAACCCTTCAACATGGCAGAGAAGTGAAAATTATTTGTATCAATGGCATAGAGACCTCGTGACAAAGCACAGCACAGATATAACAGCAGAAGAGTTTAGGAATTAATGTGCATCTGTTACAGCTTTGTCTGACACAAAAGGCTCGGTTTTTGTGTCAGGCACCAAACACAGATCTGAAACACACATGGGAATTGGGGGAAAAAAATGAATCAGATATAATGTTTCTAATGTGTGCATTACAAATAATAAACGTTGCGCTTTTATTCCATACAGTTCTGACAACAAAGAACTTGAACACAACTTACTCAGAATTCCGATTTAGGAAGTAGGAACCTCCAACAAGCACGTGAAGGCCGTTTTAATGTCCGTGTTGTCAATAACATAAAAAGTAGCACGACCTTAAGCCAACCCACCTGCAGAGAATGGCAGGAAGGCCTCTGGTTTAACAAACTCTCCTTGGTCATTAAGGAAGTTTTCAGGGTTGAAATCATGTGGGAACTTCCACTGTCCCTCCTCATGCAACACTGATGTTAAGTTAGGGATGATCAAAGTACCCTAAAAGGACGAAAACACACACACAAAGACAGATACATGATAATAAATATTTTTACAAACATATCTTTATATTTACATCAAAGATTTATTCATTTTGTCCAGGCAAGATTTTGAATGTATTTGTGTTTTTTTTAATATAGTCTCAATTGTAATATTTTTATGAATTATTCAAAATGCTTTTAATATGATTATCATCATGGTATGTATTTGAGTATATGACTAGATGCTGTGTACACAGAATGTATGCACATTCACTTCTGTGATTGTTGAGCTCCTGACCAGTCCCGAGGTTAAAGCAGGTTGGAAACCATTGCATGCTGAAGGTTTATTTCCTGGATGCCTGGGATTATAATGTGTATGCTAAACATGCATGTAATAATGTATGGCTAACCTTCGGTATGGAGTATCTCATGAGCTCTGTGTCCTTAGTGGTGCAGTGGAAGACACTGAGAGGCACAGTGTTAGCTATTCTCTGGACCTCATGGACAACGGCCTGCATGGAGACACATGCAGTTACCTATATATAAACCACTTAAATAATTGTTAGACTGACGCCGTGTCTCAAATCGCATACTTCACTAAGTACACTTCGACTAAGTGCACCATGCGCACTGTGTACTCAAAATATTAAAGTACACAAGTGCACCATTTGGGACACAGCTTGAGACTCAAATGTATAATTATAGCTAACAAAGACATGCATAGCACATGAGCACATGTTTTACTTCCCAGCCACTCAAAGCGCTCACATTCACACCACGATGGTGGCGTCAGCTATGCAAGGTGTGATTCAACCACTAGGAGTAGATAGGGTTAGGTGTTACACGTCCAACACTTGGACAGGAGGCAGTAGGGTTCAAACCACCAACCTTTCTATCAACTGTCACCCCTCTCTACCCAGTGTGTCACTGCGAACCTTAAATAATGAATCATATGTAACATGAAAATGTTACACTGTCCCAAATGGCTAATGGTACCATTTATTCACTTCACATTTCTTCTGCACACCACAGCATAGAGGAATGTATCCTGGTAGCGAACCTGTGTGTAGGGCATCTGGTGCCTGTCCTCGTAAGTAGCACAATCCCTCCCTGCTAGGACCCGGTCTATTTCCTGTTGACACAGCTCTGCGAGGGGGGGCAGAGAGAGAGAGATAGAGAGACATGGGTTGAGCTACTGTCCAGAGCTAGGTGTTAGTGTGGACACACACACACACAAAGCAATAGCAAGTTCCTAAACAGCATACAAAAACAAGTTTTTGAATATTGTGATCCCACACACACAACCAAGACAACACACAAGGAGTATGTTGTCTTGTTGGAGTATAATGACAATTTTTTAAAATTTATTTTTATAAATAAACTACACAAAAATAAAGAAAGTATACACAGTATAAATTGTATTAAAAAAACGAGTTTCAAGACACTGAAAGACATGCAGACAGATGGGCAGACCTTGCACATCGGGGTGAGTCATGAGATAGAGGAAGCCGGTTAGCAGGGTGTTGGAGGTTGTGTCGGTGCCGGCAAAGTAAAGGTCCATGACGTACGTGATGAGCTCTGTTTTATTAAATGAGGAGCCGTCATCCCCTCTCTATACAGGAGACAGAGGAATACGTTAGTGATCTCTCTACTGTAGCTCTGTGAGCGGGACACCTCATAAATGCCTATTGTCAAATGAATATACTAATAAGGGATATTCTTGCTAACTATGAGCTCAAATCAAAACAGTATCGCTCCGCGGGCGGCGCATAACACGTCGAAATTAATTGTCAAGAAAAGCGTAGTGCTACGGCTTTGTTGATACGAGCGGCGTGCCACGTGGCTGTGTAGAAGTATCCGATTATTTTTTCAACACGCAAAGAGAACGGTAAGATGGCGAAATGCAAGGAGATATTTGGTGAATTTGACAAAAAGTGTATTAGCTGTTATGATACTATGTTTTGTCTTTAAAAAAAAAAAAAAAAAAAAAGTGTATTAGCTTACATTTAGCTTGCAATAGCTGACTAAACCTTTAAATGTTGGCAGATTACAGTATATTCCTGTGTCTTACCTTAATTACCCCTCACCATGATGAATAACACACACACTAGTTACATTCATTTAGCATTTACACACACACACACACACACACACACACACACACACTCCTGTTCTTGTGTGTGTGTGTGTGTGTGTTTAAGCTGGTATCTCTCCTCTTGCATTTAAAAAAAGCAAAAGGTTACAACACCCCGTCTAAACTTTGAGAATGTAATACATGCACGCAGTTTCTGCAGTTTCTCTTAGTTTTTGGGGCATATTTCAGATAGAGAGTCATTAACTGTTTTTTTTTTATTTAACGGGGAGATAATATGTAATATCTTGTGATGTTGACCATTGTTAAATCTTGTTAGTCCATGGCGTCAATAGGCTTATCCCATCATTAAGTTTTCAGTGTTACAACATACAGCATTTACACAAATTGCACGAAAACACTCAAGCATAATTGTACAGCCTTAAAATTTGAGACTTTTAGTGTACACACACACACACACACCTTATCCAGTTCATCAAGGTAGCAATCTATGAAGTCACGGGGTTTGTCCGGGACCCTGGATTCCACATGCTCATTCACCTTAGACATCGAAAGGTTATGACAAACCTGAAAAGAAGAACAATGTATTGTTATTATTATTGTTAATGATGTCAATACTACTAAATAAATAAATAAATAAATACATACATTAATTCATTAATTTACCTAGTCTGAGGTTTATAAAGTGTCATAAATGGCTAATCTATATATTTATTTTTAAATATGCAGAGCACACAAATCTGTCATTTATTCTGTCTACATAAAATAAAAAAGGAACAAAACATTGGTGTGTGTTCATACCTCAACATTAGCAAAGGCCTTCTGGAATGGCAGGGGCAGTTTACGGATCATGGGGATGGAGTCATACAACTACAGAGAGAGATGAACTATGTGTTCACATTGCTGATTCGCCCACAATATATTGTGTGTTTGCACACCACTAACAACTTAAACAGGAAGTATGTATTTAGGCCTTTGTGGAGAAAGCTTGCTGATATTTGACGATGCTGCACGCACAGAGAACAGGCAGCTAGCAGATCTGGGAGAGTTATTTGGTGAATTTGACAAAACGTGTATTATCTTACGATCGCTTACTATACCTTTCACTCACCATAGCCCAAGGTCCGTTGGCTATCTTGGCATTCTCTGTGAAGAGTTTAATTATGAGCTGGATGAAGTCATCGTTGTAATCATAGCGCCTTCCAAACAAAACCTGACAGATGATGTTCGAGGAGGCATTATGGAACATCACCTTTGGGTCCATTGTTGTACCTGGAGAAGACGCAATTAATAAACAACAATGTTAACAGAACTAACAGAACAATATAGACTTAGTGTAATGCAACACAGCCAGGGTTGGAAAGTAACTGATTACAAAAAAACTGTAAATGTAATCCATCACAGTTACCAGATAAAATAGTGTAATCAGATTACAGGTACAGTATTTTCTTTTAAATGGATGATTACTTCTAGGACTACTTTTAAATGTGAACAGGAAGTTTGCAGAATAAAATAAACACATAAAACAATCGGCTGTTCTCTTATTAACCTTTCATTAACATCAATCAATAATTGATCATGTCGTACTTGTTCATCTGATCCCCTGAGCAACATAAATGGTCACGAAAATAGAAAGATTTGGTGCTGTCAATGCAGTAAATAGAATTTTAAAGAAAAATGTTTAGGCATGAAGTAATATAAAAGTAATCTAAAAGTAATCAGATTATGTTACAAAATCTAGGTAATACAAAAATTACGTTACTGATTATAATTTTAGGCTTGTAACTAGTACACTGTAAAGGATTATGTTTAGAAAGTAACCTACCCAACCCTGAACACAACATACTGTACGTATAGAAGTCCCTCTTTATGGTTAATAAACCATATCACACAACAGATAATCGCTATAAACAGATTTCTGAATTTGAATATACAGAATCTGCAGGGAGTGACGTAAAATATTAGTACTGGATACATCTTTATTTCCTTTGTAGTGCATTTGTATTCCGCGTAGTATTGACCAATTTCGCATTATATTAGCCTTTGCCTAACATAACTCCAACTCTATTTTCACGTCTCAAAACAATCGGACTGTAAACATTAACCAGCGGGCGGAAGAGGGAGTCTTGGCCAGGACATCCCCTGGCTACACCGGAACACTAGAAATATTCCAAAGATATTGGACCTTGCCCCCACTGTTTTAGCTATCAGAAAATGTGCCTGACGGCTTCCGAGATCGCACAACAGATCATTTTATTCAAATACCGTATGTTAGCAGTGATAACTGCTAAACTGACATACCAACACTCTTCTCCAGTGGTTCAGTTATGTGTTGTATTTCTCCCAGAATCCTCTCCTCCATCGACTGTTTCCCCAGGCCAAAGTTCCTCAGGGTCGTCAGAGCAAAGCGCCGGTGTTCACGCCAACCGCTGCCATACTCTGCCAGAATCACTCCTACAGCACAGTCAATGTTTTTAAAACTCTACTGTATGCAGACATCATAGACAATGCCAGACTTTCAAATGTAATCACCGTTTTGACACACTCCTAGTCCTAACAAAGCATTTTTGGTTTTTTCTTTAGTGGTCTTGATATGTCAACGCCACACCCACTTTTTAAACATGTTATCATTTTCATGTTATATACCTTGCCCTTTGGTCAACTTATTGATCATCATGTCTTGAGGTCGTCCAGAGAAATCTGCAGCCTTGGTGACTAGAGCCTCTTTAATTGCCTGCAGGCCATTAATGACCACTGCTGGTTTGGGGCCAATAAACAGACTGTAAACATTGCCATAGCTCTTTGCAAGCTGGGGAGGAGAGGGAAGACAAAGAAATGCATTAGCATCCATTCCAACCAGGGCTTTAATATTCTGGTCAACCTAGTGGCATTCTCTAACCTGACATGCCGAATGGATTGTTAGCAACAAGTCCATCTGTGGAGCTGTCCATCCAAACTATTAGAAAAGGGCAGGCACTTTCAAACAAGTATAAAACTAGACTAGCCTAGTTCAGCCGGCCATGTTCCCTGCAGCCAACATAGGCCAATACCAATATGGGTTTGAAAAGTGTAAAAGCGGTTTAAACTACTAATAAGTATACTTGCTTTTGAGAGACAGAGATGTTTGCTTGCTCCAATGTACAGTTTAATTTTCTTAAGTTACTTTCCACAAGTTGGAAACAGCATGAACATTTTCTGCTATAAAGCATGCTAAGCTTTATATTTTTCTTGGCGGTCGCCATATTGCAGCGTAGTATCGGAGCTCCGTTGATAATGGCTTTTTATTGTTGTCATGCACGTGCTTAACTCAGAGCAAACATTCTAAGAGTTGACTAAACAAACTCAGATCAGCTGTTCTGAAACTGATTTTCATTTCAGAGTTCGTCAACTCAGAGTTCAGGGTTAGTTTCAGAGTGTGTTAAAGATGCTTTCTGAAATAGGGCCCTTGTCCACGTTTAGAGCTTTGCGCAAACATGCTCCTGGCTACATCTCTGACCTGTTGCAGCTTCACAAATGTAGTCTTAGGTAGGGCTGGGCGATATGGACCAAAAATAATATCCCGATATATTTAGGTTGAATACCGATACACAATATATATCGGTATTTTCTATAAAGTGGGCTAAATCTTCAGGCATAGAGAAAAAACAGGAAACCTGACAAAAATGTGAAATTTTTTATTTTTAGCGACATTAATTGACGTGAGCTTTCTCTGGTGTCTCCGCCCCTTTGACACTCTGAACACGCTAAATCACTCGCTCCTGACTCCACTCCTAAGGCCAAGTGCAGGCATGGAGGGAGAGACGAACAAATCGAAAAAATCATCAATAAACACATAATATAACTATATCAATATAAACGATATTGTCTCATTTTATATCTCTTTTGAAAAAATTCCGATATACTGGTATATAACGGTATATAGCCCAGCCCTAGTCTTAGGTCATTAGGTCAAAGGTTGTTAGTGGTTCCTCACACTCATTGGAGGACCAGAGGGGACCGATCAGTCCACAGGGGCACCTAAACTGTGGAATGCATTGCCTCCATCTTTGTTTATATTCTGTTTAAATTTAGACTGTTTTAAATGCAGTCAATTATTTGGTTATTCCAAATGAGGGGTTTTGTGGCTGTCTTTGTAATTCATTTTGTTTTAGCCGGTGAAAGGTGCCATACCGTACATATATTTACTGTACATATACATATGCTTGGCTAAATATATACACTTCACTTGTTTATATTTGTTCAATAAAAAATATGGATATGAAAATTATTCTTATTTCTTTAAGATAGAAAAAAATTAATGTATGTTAATGGAGATGCTTCATCTTTTTCCTAGATTTTTATAATGCCTTTTATAAGAGGATTCTGTAGACTAGAGCAGTGTTTCCCAACCCTGGTCCTCGGGGAACACCGCCCTGCATGTTTTAGATGTCTCCCTGCTCCAACACAGCTGATTCAAATGAATGGCTCGTTAGAATCCTGATAACGAGCCATTCCTTTGAATTAGCTGCGTCTGTCTCGCCCCTTCTGAAAAACAACAACCTGTGTAGTCAGCTCATTTTATAATTGAATCCTTGAAAATTGAATCATTTACAGGTATGTTGTGGTCATATCCTTCCTTGTAGTTCATTGGACCAGGTTTAGTGCGCTACAGCACTGACAAATCATAGCCTATTGTCTTGCCTGGCTGGTGTAACCAGACCATTCACTTTGTGAATATAATAAAATGATCTGGCGCAGCCAGGCTAGACTAGAGACACTAAGGTAAAACACAAAACAATCGCTTTCATCGTTTTGTGTAAACATGTGACCGTGGTTTACCGCACAGCCACTGGCGTTGTTTCCTATCACACAAACCACGCAATTGCGTGGGGCCCTGTCGGGAGTGGGGGCCCCCTGCTGCTGCAAAATAAACTTTTCCATAAGCATAAATTAAGATATTTAATAATATCTATACAAATATTTATTTTACATACCGGTAAATATAATTATTAGACCACACACCCGCCTTCGCGGACATCATGACACTATTGAGCTACCGTACCCTGGTTTTTGTTTGTTTTCTGTTATTTTGGCCTGCTGTCTTCCCCAGCCCTGTTTTAAGAACTAAACTAACTTTAGGTTATGTTATTCAGTGAGCAGTGATTCTGTGTTTTGTTTTTGATGCAAGCACTTTGATAGCGGGACCACATACAGATGTAGCTCAATACATTTTAATAATATGGAAAAGTTAAACAATTTCAATAGCCTAATTCAATTGACACTGTGAAACTCGTATATATTGTGGATTAATTACACACAAAGTGATATAGTTCAAGCCTGTATTTGTTTTAACAGTTTTAACGATTACGGCTTTCAGCTCATGAAAACCCTAAATTAAGTAGGCCTATCTCAGAAAATCTGAATATGACATAAGAAGAGTAAAAATAGTAAATTAAATGCAGACATGTCGGCCTTCTGAAAAGTGTGTTCATGTAAGCACTGAATACATGGTTGGGCATGAATTACTGAATCTATGCAGCGTGACATGGAGTCAATACAGCCTGTGGCACTGCTGAAATGTTATGGAAGTCTAGGTTGCTTCGATAGCATCCTGCAACTCGTCTGCATTGTTGGGACTTGTCTCTCATCTCCCTCTTGACAATACCCTCTACATTTTCTATGGGGTATAGGTCAGGATTGCAGGCCATTAAGGCACATTAATCATTGAACCAGGTATTGGTCAGGTGTGGGCAGGTGCCATGTTCTGCTGGAGAATGAAATCAGCATCTTCATAAAGCTTGTCAGCAGAAGGAAGCATGAAGTGCTCTAAAATTCCCTGGTAGACGGCTGAGGAATGTTAGAGGTGTATTGTAATTTGAGTATCAGCATTCGTTTACTCTTGACTTTACCTGGCACTATTGCTTCAGAAGAGAGGAGATTCTCCTTATTGAAGCTTATAAAAACATATTTGCGGTCAAAATTGACAAACACTCCGCTGCCCACAACCCCCCTCTCTGTTGGCGTTCAAGCCACTGCAGTTCATGACGTTGACGTCCTGACCGTGCGAAGGTGATAAGTGGTGGTAAGATGTCACACACCACACCAACGTGGAGTGAAGAGTGAGTGCGGATGGACACGCACGAATACACAAATAATTGATCGATTTGTTTTAACCGCATGGAGAAAATAACGAAATACTCTCCTCAGGAGTTCAACATAATAATAATAATAATTATTAATAATCCATAATAATAATCATAATCATGTTTAACTCCTGAGATTAGTATTTATTATTATTATTATTATTATTATTATTATTATTATTAATAATAATAATAATCCATGTTTAACTCCTGAGGTTATTATTATTATTATTATTATTATTATTAGTATTATTATTATTATAAACTGTATTTATTTAGGCCTAGCACTTTCACACACTTTGCCTTACTTACCCTGTTTATATCGTTCAGAGGGTTCCCAAGACTCAGTTGAAATAGATTCCCCAGCATGGGGAGCGCAGGAGGTCCTGGGGGAAAGTTTTTGGGCCTCCGGATTCGGAGGAAGAAGAGGCAAATGCAGGCCCATAGCAGGATGAAGGATATAAGCATGGTGGCGTACGATCGTGTACGCCTAAACTGGGGAAACTGCTGTTCTCTGACGTTAACTGAAAAGTACAGCTATTAGCCTACTGTCCTCTGCACTGTGTTCAGTCTATCTCTTATTCTCTCCCCGCCCACATGATCTGAAGAACACAGCTATTGGTAGGCTATGTGATAATCAGTCTACCAGCTTGCTCAACCATTTTATTTGTTATTAATTAACTAATTAAAAAGTTGGATTAATATGAGAAATAACCGCATAGGTTACAGCATGTGATGTTGTATATTACCATATAATGTAATTAGTTCGCCTAACTGAATATATAAAAAACAATAAACAGACCCAAATAATACAAATAACAAAATATTTGAGTAGCGAGAAAAATTGGTGGACTCCGACCAATGGAAGGCAGAAGTCAACAAAGGAGGAGAGCCTTTCTGGTATGGGCTGTACGGATATCCCAGAGGGACATACTTAACCATCGGTGAGAATGTGTTGTTACATTCCAATTTGTTGTTACATACTATTCCAATAAACGTTCTGGTTACATGAAAACACTAATGGTACAAAATAAAAAATAAAAAGATAATCATAATAATAATAATATAGCCAGCTGGCCCAACAGGTTCCAGTGACAGGGTGTGTTAAAAAACGTTTAATTAAACACAGCACGGACAGGTCTTAATTATCTGTAACACTACACTACAGTTATTATACAAAACGCTTGCCCTATTCACAGCAAAACATGCAGATCATGTTTCTCACACTGAAGGGCCGTGATAACTTAATGTGATGTTTAACCAATTTGCATTTACCTGTGTTCCTTTCAGACAGGTTGAAAACATCACCAAACCTCTGCAGCAATTTACACAACTCTGCATGCTGTTGGGTTGTGAGGGTGAGACTCGTCCAGTGTTATTATGGGGGCCATGAAAGGTGGTGATATTAGCTAGTTGAGCATTGCCATGGTTGTGTGGTATACACAACCATGTTGTGTGTGTGGTCTGCACCACGTTTTTTGTGTTCCCATTTACAGAGCCAAGGTTGAAACACTAGACTATTTGTTCACTATTTTTGCATGCATGTAATGTAATGTAATAAAAATTCACTCAGAGAGAGGCAATAGCCAGAGTTATTACCTGGGCCAAGGACATTGACCTATTGCAACAAGATATTTACTTAGCAGGGGCACACTGATAACCCATAACCCATAACGGCAACATGCCTCTCCCTAAAGAAATTCTGCATTGAACAAAACAGACTGGGTAGACCCTCTTAACACATACCCATGTTGCCATGACCCATGATGAACGGACTAGTATGTAGGCTACATCCAGCATCTAGCCATTGACAGAGTTGATAGTGCCCCTATGGTCCATCTCACAGGTAGTGGGTCCACAAATGTGCCAGCCTGCCTTTTCGTCTGGGATGCGCAGCCACCAGATACCCTGGCTCCAGAGGTAGGTTCCAGTGACCCTGATCCAGGCATGGTATGAACTGATTATTCACTACCGTCTTGAAGGACATTTGGACCGTGTTTATTTGGTCCTTCTTCCCAGACCTGTTCACCTTGGGAGACGCTACAAGGAGCATATAACTTCTGACGACGTAGCTCATCAGACCTCGCAAGCCCTATAGCTTCCACTACATCAAGGCCACGGTCCAGGGAGTTTGCTTGAAGTTTAAAGATTGATTCTCTCCTCTGAACGTGTGACTTTGCGCTACCTGGTGGATAAATTAAGAATTGTAGCAAATGGGCTAGAAAACAAATGCTTCTGAGCCATGAACATTCCATAGGCTTCTGTCAGGTTTGTTTACATTTTTGTGCTGAAAATGGAAGCCCCTTCCTAAAACTTCCCTTGAATATAAAATGATAGATGCATCAAAGAGATGAACACTGACATTCATCAAAGTGAAAAGGTTCTTACAGATTAATCTTTTTTTTATATCACTCACTCACAGTAAAATCAGTTAAAATATTTTGGATTGAAAGAAGACTACAGCCACACAGTTAAGAACCCCTGTTGTTTAATCCAAACATTAAGCACCGTGCAAACTATTTGAGTTGCATTTTCCCATGAGCCTTTGTGACTTGAGAACCAGTCCTCTGTCAGCAGCATGCTTAATCACATTCTGTCCTCTCTCACCCCTCCTGCCTCTGTGGGGCAGGCCTGAGTCGTACCTCCATGTGGTAGGGTTTGGGGGTCATGGTGACCCCAAAGACAGGGGTATAGTCTGGTTCTCCAGCATCTTCTGGCCAGACAAACTGGAACATTCTCAGCAAAGTCACCGTGATCAGGAAGAGCTCCATGCGAGCCAGGCTCTCCCCAAGACACATACGGGGACCTGGAACATAAAGAGGAAACATAACGTTACAAATATACCGTTAACCTAATACAACTGATAATGTTGTTTAGAACATCCTTGCTTAGAACCTCTCTCTTCAATGCCACAGGGTTCACCCTCAGAAGCTCCGCCCCCCACATTGGACACGCTTTTCCAAGGTTGGGATATTGCACCACTTTGTTTGTGTTCACATTTACAGAGCCAGGGCTGTGTAGAAACACCAGATTGATTTTATTTGCGCACACAGAATGGGCAGACAGCATGATATTCGTAAAATATGTATCCATCGTTGTAATCAAAGCGCCTTGCAAACAAAACCTGACAGATGATGTTAAAGGCGGCATTATGGAACATCATCTTTGGGTCCATTGTTTTACCTGGAGGAGACACAAACAACATAATTATTTTATTAAGTCACAATACAGAAGATGTAACGGTCTAACAGAATATCATTAGTACGTTTTCTTTTTTTAATTTCCTTTTTATTTTACATGTGAAATTATCAAACATATTATATGATTTATATTTATCTATATTTGATATATTTCATTTACATTTTGGGTTGTGGTTCATATAAGCCATTTTAGGTTTCTACCAGACCCAAACACGTCCATGTATATTTCCATTAAAATGTATTTTATTTTACTGTATAGGTAAATACCTACAATGTTGTTTCAAACCAATAAACTAACTAATAAACACACATAGAATTCCCTCGTAATTACCTATGACATAAGCAATGTCACACACACACACCAATACGAGATAATTTGATTAAAATATACAGTATGTTAGCAGTGATTATTGCTAAACTGACATACCAACACTCTTCTCCAGTGATTCAGTTATGTGTTGTATTTCTCCCAGAATCCTCTCCTCCATCGACTGCTTCCCCAGGCCAAAGTTCCTCAGGGTTGTCAGAGCAAAGCACCAGTGTTCCCGCCAACCGCTGCCATACTCTGCCAGAATCACTCCTACGGCACATTCACTGTTTTTAAAACTGTATGCTACTGTATGCAGACATCATAGACAATGCCAGACTTTCAAATGTAATCAGCGTTTTGACACACTCCTAGTCCTAACAAAGCATTTTTTGTTTTTTCTTTAGTGGTCTTGATATGTCAACGCCACACCCACTTTTTAAACATGTTATCATTATCATGTTATATACCTTGCCCTTTGGTCAACTTATTGATCATCATATCTCGGGGTCGTCCAGAGAAATCTGCAGCCTTGGTGACTAGAGCCTCTTTAATTGCCTTCAGGACATTAATGACCACTGCCTGTTTGGGGCCAGTGGAGCCGGAGTTCGCGCCAACGATCGCCATAGTCTGTCAGAATCACCCCTACAGCACAGAGTCCGTTTTTAGTGTATACTCAGTATAATGTGTATTATATAATACATTATAGAAGTTTACATCATTGCTAGGGATACCTTTTACACCTTTTTGAGAGGTGTTTCATTGCATATGTCCACCACACCAACTCACTCATCATTATGTCTTGAGGTCGTCCAGAAAAGTCAGCAGCCTTGGTGACTAGAATCTCTTTCATTGCCTCCAGCCCATTAATGACCACTGCTGGTTTGGGGCCAATAAACAGAC
>JAODUH010004882.1:0-10441 GCA_027564835.1 Typhlichthys subterraneus | reverse complement strand
TTTTCTGCAATGTAAAGTAGTGATTGTACAGCTTGTAGAACAGTGTAAATTTGCTCTCCCCTCAAAATAACACAACATACAGCCATTAATGTCTAAACCGCTGGCAACAAAAGTGAGGACACTCCTATATATGTGTTTGTTCATTACTCTGTTTATCTCGACACGTCTGTCTGTCTGTCCTTCAGTACATATTTGCTTGAACAGTTTGATGACATGGCAGACCATTCTTGATTCTGTTATTTGGCATTCCCTTCCCCCTGAATATATATATTTTATAGTATATAATATACTGTCTGTCTGTCGGTAGACGTTCGACTCTCTGGCTGGTCAGAGGCCGTTCCTCTCTCTTCCAGCTTGAAGAAACAGCGTTCCCTTTTTCAAAGACAGCAGAATTATTTTGCTTTCAAAGCAGAAAGTTTGACCACCATTTTCATCGTATTTAACCCTACGGCATCGTTGCATACAGTATATCCTCTGTATAAAAGGATGCTTTTGCACATGAAAGGCATATGAAAACTGAACAGTCACGCAGGGAAAACCAACCCGTTTGAAATGAGCGCATTACGGAGCAGAAGTCACCTGAGAAGCTTCAACTTATCACTCGGCAAACAAATTAATAACCAACAAACATTGATTCTTCTTCAAGCACTCAGTCAATTCCAATACTTTGGAGAGCGTTGAGAGGGCAGTCTTTTCTTAAGGCGTACAGAGAGACTGATCATGGATAATAGATAGTCGATGGGCATGTTGGGCCAGCAAAACGTTAGAACTTCAGATGCCAGGCAAGGATACTCTTGCCAGTTTGTCTGTGAGCACCAAGGAGGGCACAACACATTTAATATTGAGCAATGGAAATTCAATCGGTTCTCCCTTTAGGACGCTGTGTGGTGTAGCTTCAAGTGTCTATGAGTGTGTGTGTATGTGCGCGCGCATGTGTGTTTCTGTGCTAGTGCCTTCACAGTGGTAGCCCAAGGGGCGAAGCGGATCCAAAGTAATGGGAATACATTAGAGAGCAATTCATGCAGAGTAAAAAAAGGAAGAAAAAAATAAAAATAAAAAACAAACCCAGAGAGGGAGTGCTGAAGATGAGCAGAGCTGTTGGAGCTTCTCAATGATAGAGCCTAGCGTTAAAGTTTCTGAGGTAGCGCAAACTTTCCTTTGAATATTTAATAGGACAGATGTGTATGCTGGTATGCTTGTGTGTGTTAAAACAAAGAGATGTTGGTAGAATGTAAAACTGTAAAAAAAAATAAAAGAAAAAGAAAAAAAAATGCTAATATTCAATATTCACGAAAAAAGCTTTGTGACTCAAATATGTAAATTTTCTAGGAGAGGGAATTAATATTTTGTCTGGGTGGTGTTTGACACAGACATCAGATGACATCCAAATAGAAGTTTCTGCAATAGCGTAAAAGCCTGTTCACCAATGTTTGGTGCAAAAACTAAGAAGAAGAACATTATTCTTCTGAAGGAAGGATGGTGTGGGAAGTATTGGCTGTACAGTAGCTACAGTACATCACTCGCTTTACTCTGAATAGCTACAATTGTACCTTAGGCTTGACTATGCGTACATTACATGTAACAGCATACTGTAAACAATACAAAGGTATATTGTTTTAATGGATACATATAGTTTAAGTGGTCTAGGATTTAAAAGTGACAAACCAAAATGGTTGCAATCCCTCTGTAAACACCCAGTTACCAACAGTGCAGATCGACATACGTTTAGTATCATATATCCTTGTGTGTGTGTGCGTGCGTGTGTGTCCGTCCATACCTCTCCTCCCAGGGTACACGGTTGGGTAGTATTCGTAATAGAGGTCTGGATGGTCCAGGTTGCCAAATGGCTCCATCTCCAGCTCAGCGTTCTGGACCATGTTAAGCTTGGTCAGCAGGGCCAGACGCACAAACCACAGCTGGCACGCACAAACGCACACACACACACACCAGAGCTTTGTTAGTATACAATTATGTTAGTATACAATTACATTTCAAAATCATCAACCAATATCACATACGTGTGTGTGTGTGTGTATGTGGTGGCAGACGGGAGAAAGAGAGAGAGAATGCATATACAATCTTCTCTGATCACAGCTGTTACTCTCCCTGGTGCTGCCCTCTACCTATCATATATAGTGAGAGAGTGGAGGTGTGTGTCAGCCTGTTGCCTTTCTTTTGACTCTAATGTATTCAGGCATCTCTTGCCTCTAATTTTCTCTCTCTCTCTCATATATATATATACACACACACACATATACACACCAGGCCTGACTCCATATAGCCCACACACACTTGGCACAATGAACATCAGACACAATAGAGAGAGATAATGAGAGTTTCATTGGAACATCATTTGAATGTTAATCAACGTTAAAATCCAGTTAATTCATTACATTCACTGCATCAAGATACATTCAGAAAAAGCTAGAAAGAGAGAGTCTGTAGACACACAGACAGACCGACATAGAGTGAGTGGCAGGCAGGCAGACACACAGACAGATAGACAGACAGGCAGTGTAACCACTGCAAAGCTGCAGTTCTTCAAAAATGTGAGAAAATCAAAACAATGAGAGAAAGTCACTTCCCCAAATGTGAACAAATAGTCCAGGGCTTTGAGCACCTCCCTGACGAAGAAAGGCTGTCAATCCTTTTGGGGGAGGACAGGGGCAGCTGTGCTATGTTACCGCCTGGCACAGGATGAGGCACACTGCCTGACATGTGATGCCCATTATCTTCCTTACATTGATACAGTATGTATTATATACTTAATGTACCTATTTTCCCTGTTTCCATCAATCTGTTATTATGTTCTTTAGTTTATTTTATTAATAGAATAATAATACTATGTACACTGTTGCGTCATGCCAATAAAGTTACGTTAATTTAATTGAAAAGCGCGAGACAGAGTCTGTAGACAGAGACAGACAGACAGACAGACAGACAGAGTCTGGGTCGGGCCCAACAGTACCTGCAGAGTCTGAACAGAGCGCCACAGAGAGAGACAGACAGAGTAAGACACAGACAGTATACATGCAGAGAGACAGACAGAGTAAGACACAGACAATATACATGCAGAGAGACAGACAGACAGACAGGCAGACGGTACCTGCAGAGAGTCCGGGGTGTGGGAGGTGAGCTGGCCACTCTTGCCGTATCCCTGGCCATGGGCTGTCAGCAGACGGCCCGCCAGGTCCACAGCAGCCCGCCAGTTCTTAGTGCTCTGGAGACAACACACAGGGGATGATGATGGATGAAAGAGTAGTATGTCCATTACAAACAGCCAGAATCCCAGGAGACAAGAGGAAGGGGGGGGGCTAGACATGACGCTGGACACTGAGTCCACTCCACTGTATTTGTACAGAACAAGTCATGGGTAATGGTCACTGGCTCAAATGTCAAGGGGAATTTCACCCTAATACACATGTCCTATATGTTTAAACAGAGTAAGGGAAGAATGATACAGAGATCAATTACAGGTTCAGCTTGGATTCCTTTTGTCCTCGTCTTTGGACAGGTGGTAAAACCTTTCTAGATGTGAAGCCTAAGGGCTCGTCTTATAGATTCACCTTTTTGTAAAAGTACGTATTGATCAAGAAAGAAGAAATCCATGATTTAATAGTATGTGTTTCATTTTTCTCTCACAAACGCCTCAATGTCCCATAATGAATATCAGTGTGACATCATACCAAACACTCACAAAATTCAATTTTGATTAAACCAGACATTGCAGATCTAATAATTAAATTCTAATAATTTATTATTTGCAATTGCATGACCCATTCCTCATCTTAAATGTCTTTTCTTAATTAACATATAGTTTAACAAATCCCTGCTTGTGCTTATGAGAAAATTATGAACCCACAACTGTATTGAATCTCATTTAATTTCCCCATCCTGGAAGTTGATCCCTTCAGAATACCTCAATGTATACTGTATGTAAATGTGTTACCTTGATTATCCACCCACTCACCCTGTTGGTGGATAACATACAACTTGGTGTCCCTGGTAAACACATGCAGTGTTTCACCATGCTAAAGAAAACACACACATTGTAGGTGTACACACACGCACACACACCCCTACTAAAAACTGTGTTCTTTATACGGCTCGGAATTAACAGACATTGGGCTGCGTTTTGGGATTCAATGGTTGCAAGTGTGTGTGTGTGTGTGCGTGTGCGTGTGCGTGTGCGTGTTCGCGTTTCCACTTGTGCGCCGCCTAATCTTTATGCTGGAGGACAAAGCAACCACACACACACACATACACACGCATACAGGGTGATGGATGAACAAGTGTACATGCAAATATCCCCCCCCCCCACACACACACACACACACACACACACACACACACATCTAGATATTAGCAGCATCTGCTACCACCGAAGGTGGTACACTAGGTTGGAGGGGGACAGAGGTGCGGAGGGTGTGATTGGGCGGGGTGGGGGTGGGGGGTGTAGAGTCACA
Organism: Typhlichthys subterraneus; assembly: GCA_027564835.1. Lineage (NCBI taxonomy): Eukaryota > Metazoa > Chordata > Actinopteri > Percopsiformes > Amblyopsidae > Typhlichthys > Typhlichthys subterraneus. The sequence goes on along the minus strand of JAODUH010004882.1, from coordinate 5,975 downwards.
GCACCCCATCAGCCTGCATGACAAGGTCAGCCCGTCGATTGGGTCCTAAGTGCTTTGCCATTCATCATAGCCAGGGAGCTAATTAGGCAGGAGAGAGAGAGAGAGGGAGGTATATAATGACAGGTCTCTCTCGCTCTCTCCCTTCCACCTCATTCGTTCCCTCATCATTTTCTCTCCATTTGCGTTTTTCATGAATATCTACCCTCTCCCCACCTACCACCTCCCCTTCCCTGGTCTGTCCTGCTCTCCCCCCCAACCTCCTCTCTTCCCTCAGGCTTCTCCCACAAGTCCCTCCCCTGCAGTCCTCTGCTTTCCTCCTCCCCCCCTCCGCCGTACCAGTGGCTGCGATGGCTCTGAATCTTCATTAGGGCAGGAAATGAAGCTGAAAACGAGGAGGCAGCCTGGATGGCCAAAAGCAGCTGCAGCCACTCACACACACACACTCATACTCTCTCTCACACACACCAGTGATATTGTAATGTGGCACATCTACACCACTGCACCACTTGTCACAGGGTTCTGCCATGCAGGTGTCTCTGTGTGTACGTGCGAGTGTCAGAGAGAGAGAGAGCGTACGGGTACGTCAGACTAGGGCTGGGCGATATATCGGTATATCAGAAGTTTTCAAAAGAGATATAAGATTAGACAAAATCGTTTTTATCGATATAGTTATATTATGCATTTATTCATGCCTTTTTCCATTTGTTCTTCTCTCCCTCCGTGCCTGCACTTAGTGCGTTCAGAGTGTCAAAGGGGCGGAGACACCAGAGAAAGTTCACACGTCAATTAATGTCGCTAAAAATAAAACAATGTCACATTTCCGTCGGGTTTCCTGTTTTTTTTTGTATACGCCTGAAGATTTAGCCCACTTTATAGAAAATACCGATATATATCGTGTATCGGTATTCAACCTAAATATATCGGGATATTATTTTTGGTCCATGTCGCCCAGCCGTACGTCAGACTAGCAGTTTTATAGCCTTGCTCTAGCAACTGCAACACAGTCACAGATGGCCGAGTGGTTTGTACAGTGGATAAGGAGGATACAAAGTTGGGGCAGGGTCTGGCCCCAAACTGGTATGGTACAGTAGGAGATCACTTGGGGGGCTACACTCGGGGCACACAGAGGGGTTCAAAAACAAACACCAGACCAGGAGAGCTGGAGGGAGAGAGAGTGGGGAGCATAGGAGAGAAGAGCTGTGAACCAGCAGCTCTGCACTGTCCTTTATGGAATCTAGGGGAAAGTATACTTTCACTCTTAACAACAATAACAGCAATAACACTGCAAAGTTTCAACCCTGCATCCTTGTTATTAAACATGCAATTATTCAACAATGTGCAGTCACATTCTCTTTGTCACCTTCCTATGGTAAACGGACTGGCTTATCTAACATTCCGGACACTCAAAGCGCTGTACAGGATTGCCTCACATTCACACACACACACATTCACACGTCGGTGGTGAATGCTGCCATGCAAGGTGCAAACCAACCACAGGGATCAATTAGAGTTAGGTGTCTTGCTCAAGGACACCTCGACACTTGGTGAGTAGTTAGCCAGGATCGAACCAGGGACCTCTGGATCACCGGTCACCCAACTGCGCCACTGTCGCCCCTATAAATGCACTCATAGTTAAATGCTAGCTTGCATTTAACCAAGAATGTAAAAGCTTAAATAATTCTGGACCAAAAATACTCATAATACCAGTGAGACGGGACTTGCGTGGGTGGAAGGCTGGCCTTATAGTTAAGAGAGGCAATCTTCAGCTACCCAGGGGGAAAGTAATTAGTGGAATCAGCTGGTGTAGCGTTTGGTTGGAATGAAAACCTGCATACTCTCGGCCCTGGTTTGACACCGCTGGTTTATATGTAATTAATTGGACACATGATCATGTTTTACTCTAAAATGTTATCAGAGCTTTTCTAACAAGATCTGGCAGGGCACTCAAGATAAACATAGTTTTACATGTATTTTTTCCACAGCATTCGTTTATTCATCTTTCAGTTTCAGTGTTCAATTTCAGTGAAAACACATTTATGAGTTAAGCGTGTGAGCAATATATATATACATACATACATACATACATACATACATACATACATACACACAGACACACAGTATGTATGTATAGTCACAATATTAGATGGAGAAATACTGTACATAGTGTGTCTCCCACCACTTGCTCGTTACCCAGGTGTGGATTATTTCAATTAAAACAGAGGAGGCAGTTGGAGGGGGAGGAGAGAGAAAAAGATAAACAATGGACTGATATATGGGAAGGTGATTAATAATTTAGCCCAGCTCAAATGACTACGCAATAAGGCATAATCAGATCCCCCAAATCAAATGAGAAGGCATTACCATGGTGATTTATTGCCGCCAATATTAAATGAAGAATTAAGTGTTGAGGATAGGAATGTAGTGTGCACCAGGGTTGTTAATTGTCTAGTTAGATGGATCTAACTTCTTTAAAAAGGAACTCAAAATTACGGACACAGCCCGGAATGCTCAAAGAAATATGATGTACTCCTATTCCGTTCACAGAGAATGTTGCTCCGGATGCGCGTTTGTCTCGCAATACAAAAGGGGATGATTGGGCTTTAGTTTTTAGCATCAGCAAAAACAGCATCAAAGCGCTGTCAGGAAACTCAATTTACTCCTGCAGTGCCCTCAAAGACTCAGACATCCGCCAGGTCCCAACCACGCACCTTCACCAAAATACTGATTCATTCACATGCTGTACCTCTCATAACACTCAGTCCTGACACGGACCAGCGCGGCTCACACCGGCCCGGTCTAAAGCGCAGGCCGTGGGTGTGCGTGAGGAAAAAACTGAATCACTGCCTCCGGCTTGTTTATGCACCAGGAGACCTTGTGTCTCGCGCGCCAGGTGACTTACTGTACCAGGACTCCCTGCCAATCAATAAGCCTGAGGCCCATCTAAACAAATACAAGACACATAACAAGACATACTATAGATGATGATGATGATGATGATGATGATGATGGCAGGAGTATGTCTACTGAATGCGCTGCTGCTTTATTGATTTTGCGAGCTCACGTGGTGCTAATGCGTGTTTACTTCAGATTGTGTAAACCATTTCTTAATTCATATAATCATGATGAATATTGTTGCTGTGCACATATCAGAAGGTTTTGGCCACCCATAAATCTGATGAATGACTCACATTAGTGTAATCATTAATGTCTATCCATTAGTGTAGTAGAGTCTAAAAAGATCACATGCCACTTGAGCCCATTCCTCCATAACAGTGATAAAGTTTATTCTAATTAAGCAAGCTGAACTTTAATAGTCTTAGTCGTCAACACACAGTTTTACTCAAACACATTTTACATGCGCCCACTTTCTCACACATATGTAATGTTAGTCACATTAACACACAATCACACGAACATAATTAGTCTTGTCACAAGTTTAAAAGTGGTGAAGCACCTTCATTTTGTTGACGATCAGTTCAGTGCAGCATTCTTCTGACAAGTGTAAAAAAATGCAAAAGAATCAAGATAAAACGGAAAAAACAAACGAACGCCCACTGTTGGTTCTCTCGCGAGAACCACAGACCTCCAGGCAAATCAGACAGAGAACAGGCTTCCTCATCTCATCTTTGGTTAACACGGGGAGCTCCCGTGCCACTTCAGTTTACCCCCAACTTGTTGGATTACACAGAGGACACTAGCATCACTTGCCTTTGCTTTAACATCTCTGTAGGTCCTCTACAGCCTTTAAATATGTTGCCCAATGTTGCTGAATGGTCGCCTTGGCACGACTACTAAAAGAAGTTAGAAAACCTCACAGCAATGATCACTGGCTTCTTCCTAAGCTACTGTGCGCATTAAGGGACACCAACATATGAAATGGTGTCATGTGAGGGCTTCCAAATTAATAATCTGTACCACAGATGCTTCAAGAAGAAGCTGCTCATGGTATTATCAATAAGTGGCTAAGACTACCGAATGGCATTTGAGGTGGTCGTCAACAAAACCATTTCCCCAAAGAGCTGCTGGAGTCACATTAATCAAGGACTTACCGCCCTAGGTTTCCAGTATGGCTTGACTAAATGTTTGAACTCGTTTATCAGTGGGGGACTGTGGGCACTGACCTCAAACAAAGAGGGCAGCTATTTTAAAAACACAGCCAGACCAACAACCACACCTCTGACAAAGTCACCTGTGCCAGACACTCTCGCCAGATCGGGAACGTTTGACTGTTGCTTTGCGTAAGCGAAGCAAGGTGAAAGTGACCAACACATAACACAGAGAGAGAGAGAGATAAAGAGAGACTGACACTTTCCTGACTGCAGTGAAATGCTGACGCTGCGCTATGCAGACCTCTTGTTGCTATGATGGGTGGTGCAAATGACAGCTGTGCAAAAAGGTTACGCTAATGACAACGTAAATAAATAAAAAATAAAAAGAGGTTACAGCAATGACATGAAAGCAGCACGCAGTGGCCAGGTCACTGAGATGATTATGGGGGGGGGGGGTGACTGTCTGTCTGACCCAGCTGAGGTGGTGGGGAGAGGCGGTAGTTACACACTGCGCATGCACGTGTGCGCGCACACACACACACACATACACAGGCAACAGACCTGGCCTCAGGCCCAGACGACATCATGCGACGGAGAGAGAGAGAGGTTACAGGCTCCAGTTGGGTAGAGGGAAGTATCAGAAAGAGGGAGTGGGATGAGGTGGAGCAGAGAGAGAGGAGGGGGGGAGGGGGGGGGGGGTGGAGAGAAACCTCATTTCCAACCAAGCTATGTCAATAGATAAATAAATGGCCACCTCGTTGTCAAAACATCATGGCACACCCAGGGAAGGTAGAGTACCGGTACATCACCGACGGCAACGTGACTTAACGCATTAAGCAGTAGGGCAGAAGGCTGTGGCTGTGTGCCTGTGCGTGCTCTGTGTGTGTCATTGCCCTGGAACACACCCACTTGCTATGGGAGATCCATAAACCAAGCGGGAGCACGGTGGCAGTAGAAGCAGGTGACACACGGCGACTCAAGGCACATAAACACATTTAATCATGCTTATACAGTATATGAGGTTCTACTGAAATGACCTGGGGGAAAGATGAAGCAGATTCCAGATATTGTCCAGACACGGGGTTTTGCGCTACACTGAACACACGGTAATCGACAGTTCTGAGGCTTTTACGGTCGACTTCCTTTCACGTACGTCTACCCTGTTGTAGGCAGAACGACCGCCTGAGGACGTGAGGTGCAAATGTAACTGCAGTGAATTGGTAAAGCCAACAAAAATGTCCCATCTTAAAATAATACGCAAATTAAAACACCATGTGTTGTGGGTGTGCGGGCCAATGCAGTTGTGTGTTTGGACCTAGACGTTCTCTATTCGCTTCTGTCCTCCCATCGCTCCTCTTCCACACTGCTGCCCCTGCTCTCCTCCACTCTCACAGAGAACACTGTGCACTCTTCTGTATGCGTGTGTGTGTGTGTTTGCACTCTGTACACTGTGCGCGTATAGTGTGTGCCTTGAGTGTGTATTGTGTTAGTATGCGCGCACGTGCAGTGTGCATGTACATTTGTGTGTGTGTGTGTGTGTGTGTGTGTGTGTGTGTGTGTGCGGTGGCAGTGGGCGCAGTCACACCCTGGCTCTGCAGCATGACTCACTCTGCCAGCTCACAGCCTATCTCCGCAACACACACACACACACACACACACAATGGCAGCCAGGCACACAGTAGAAGAACATCCTATAGTGTCAGAACACTCCCAGGGAAAAGTCATCATCAAGGGCAAATGCACAACACCCTTTGCCACAGCCAGCAACAAACAGACAGCATATACCGTAATAGTACGGTATATGCTACGACACACCTGACATGTCATTATATTTTACACTGCGTGCATGTGCCGAGCGAGAGGGGGTGGAGAGAGAGAGAGAGAGAGAGCGGGGGGGGGGGGGGGGGGGGTGTGGGGGGGGTAAGA
>JAODUH010004881.1:0-10441 GCA_027564835.1 Typhlichthys subterraneus | reverse complement strand
TTTCTCCATGGCTTCTCCGAAGCTCTCCCACACCCGCTGTTTTGCTTCTGCTATGGCAGATGCTGCAGCCCTTCGGGACCATCGGTACCTTGCAACTGCCTCCAGAGTCTTCCAGGACAACATATCCCGAAAGGCCTCAATCTGGTGTCCACCACGGTGTTCGAGGGTTACCGCCCCTTGAGGCACATAAGACCTTGAGACCACAGCTCTTCACCGCAACTCTCAAGTCAAGACGCCTAATCTTCTTTGGTCTTTGATCAAATTACTTTGAAAGCCACTATCAGTTTCAAACAACCCCAAACTCTTACAAGGAGGAAGGAATAGAATGTCAGTTGCCGCTATCTAAAATACTACAGTAACATTTAAAACCATCCTTTCGGAAACACTGACTTTAAACAAGCTTCAGGAATTTTGCCATGTCACTTCTACAACCTCTCACCACCTCACCCTCCAGTTTTATTACGGAAAAATATATATTTTTCTTTTTTTTTTTGTTCTTACATTATCTTTGATTATACCCTAATGTTTTTTTCTCATTTGAAGCCCAGCGCTGCATAGCTGCTCATGGAAATTAAAACTTTTGTTTTGTGACAGATTATCTGGAGTTGGAGGTCAAACATAATAGCTTCTATTTAGTGGGAAATAGATATGATTATACTGCGCGTTGCACCCCGTTCAACTTTTGTCCTCAATCTAAACTGTGCTGCTCCGATGGTGGTGGCCTCATTACGCTCCAACAAAAGACCCTGCTCAGATAGCTAAGACTTCAGTTTTTTCATCATAGAGTATTAGTACACAATTTTATTTAAGAGGAGAAAACTACTATATGAACTAGATAGGTGCATTGACAATATTATTATTGACAATATATCCTATAACCAGTTTGTGGTATTACATGGGTTCTATACCAACAAGGGCTTTTTTAATGTTGTATAAAACAAATAAATTAATATTTGAAATGTACCGTGAGATTAATTGAGGATTAGGGGTGATTTGGTGTGTGCATCTGAATTTTGGTTGATCACCATCTGCAAGCACTCTAATCTACCTTGGATTACACAAATAATGTGTATGAACACACACAACAAGCTCTGGAATCTGGGTTTTCTGTTGTAAAAATTAAAGTGTGGTTTTATGGAATGTGTGTCAATATTTTGAATATTTGAAGGGAGACCCATTTGGTATTACAACAGAATTGTTGTTTTTTAGAGGCAACTGTCAGTAATCTTAATCAATATATTTAGGTCATGATCATGTATTTTGTGTCTGCATTTGATCTGACTTGTCCTTTTTTTATCAAAATGTAAATTTAGTTAATTAAAACATGATAAGGATTAATATTATGTTAATGTTTTTAAAATGTCTTTGTAAACTATACTATTTTAAAGAAAATGACAAATGTATTTGTTTATTTGACATTATTTACATAAAAAAATTAAATATTTATCCAATACTGTCTGGTTCTGCAATCAATGTCAATCAATGTCTGTTTTAGTCTGCACTTGTTAATGGGGTACTTGACTAGTAAGCACACAGCTGATCTATGCACGTACATTACTGTAACCACCCCCATCTTAAACATGTACATCTCAGGTAAATAAGGACAGAATTTGGTCTACCAGAAACAATATATACAGGATACTGTGTAGTGTTGGAGGAGAGGGGTGGGGGGATGTTTTATCTTTCACAGGTAAGGTATTTGAAATTAGATTTACAATTTTTTTTTTTTTTATAGACCCAAAATGTTAATTGGAATAAATCAAGAGACCATCTTTGGAAAACATTGTTGTAGTTTATTGTTGGAATATTGGTGTTTGTGAGCGTGTGTGAACGTACTGAATGTGTGTACTGTATATTGGATTCTAACTGCAGTGTATAACACCTTTCATATTTGGCCATGTATTTTATGTTTCTTTATAATGGACCCTTTTTTTGGTTACAATGACACAGAATTACCATGGTTTTCAATCTAAAGTATTACCTCCAGTTTATTTATAGACATGAGATTGTATCAATATCCAAAAGTGGAAAATTAATGAAATAATGGCAAACAAAGAGAACTCGGTTTCCACATCTGCTAAGGCGGTAGCTGTCAGTCTCTCACTGTGTGATGTAACCATGACCTTTCCACAAGACTCTAAAGAGAGCTTATGGTAACGCAATATCACAGTAGGAAAGACCCACCAAAATGGAAAGCACACAAGTAAATATAGATTTATATATATAGTTAATATTCATTTTTAAGCTTTTTAAAATAGTACAGTAAACACTTCTCACACATGATAGAAACTACTTGACGCTTCAGAATCAAAGGTGTAGGCTAAAATACTGTCCGAGCCAATGTACACTTAAAACGCTTTAAAAAAAAGAAAATACAAATAAATGTGAACTTGAATAAAAAAAAATTAAAGCCTATAATCTTTGCTTCCAAAGGTTTTGAAGTAGCTCGTAGTCGAGACACCTGACCACACGAACAGAATAGAAAAAGAGTTAATTCTAAAAGTGGTATTGCATTTTAAAAATGCAGAAAGATTCACCTGTACAACTTGGCATCTGTCTTTAAGGGCAAATGCCTAAAGGACTCAGTGGCGGTTATTCCCAGTTTGGCTCTCCTCGTCGATTTGTCTGTACGAGCATTTTTTTTTTCTCTCCTTTTTTGTACATCAGTGCTGTAAACAGGCACACGCAGAATGGAGATTGTGGTGGAAACATTACCCTTATGTCTCTCCACCAGTTCCTCTCTCTCTTTTGTTAATTTTCTTAGTTATCCATCAGTTGTGTTTTCAACTCATATCTCAGTCCGGCTGAGAGCAGCAGGGTTTGTCCGTATAAGGCTGTCTGTCTATACAGCCGCGCCCATGCGCATCCTAACGTACTCCCAAAACCATGGCCTTAAGGGAGTATTGTCTCCAACGCCCGGCAGTGTTCCAAGGAAATTCCAGGAAAAAGAGGAATGCCTAATTCGTTAGGGGAATGATGCCCTCAAAGTTCCTTGTTTTAGTTTGTGTATCTTTTTTTTAATCTTTTTTTATCATCTATCTTTTATATTGGTTTAGCTGAGTGTGTATGGGGGTAGCAACGTTGTGACATGGGCCGCTAAGGAAACGGAGTGGAAAACTTGACGCTCTTTTTCGCCTTCGCCGCCGTGTGGGCTGATTGTGCAACGTCACGCGGTCTCTGGGATGTCCACGCGGAAGGAGCTAGCAAACCCTTTTCCTCGCTGCAAGCAGAGAACACAGCCTGGTTAGGGGTCAAGTTTGTCTGAAAGGGGAAGACAAGAACACAACAGTGCATGCCTAAATGACCTCAATCACACAGCGTTAGATGGTCCACACACACACACACACACATATACTGTAAAAAGACACACTTACATGCACCAACACACACAAACCCACACATACAGTACACACACACACACACACACACACACACACACACACACCCAGGGAAGGAAGTGTCATATCCCGTGCCCTCTATTTCAATTCACTCCGTTAAATGGCTCGTGGATAATGGGCTGGGAACAGCAGCCGGTGAATATTTCTTGAGCGCCACAACAAAAGGGGTGGAGGGGTGTGGTAGTTCAACTGAAATGGGCCACGACTCTATGAAACTCTTCAAGACCCCTCCTCCCACTTAAACTCTTTCTCACACGTCTTCCCTTGCCCCACCCTCATTTTCCCTTGACTTTGACTGTAGCTACTCACCCCTCCTTTTATACCAACCCTAGGCAGGGCTGCCATCCTGCACAAAGGGTGTCTGTGTGCATCACTGGCTGAATTGATCAGATTATCTTGTTATTATCTAGCCCCCTTCCCTATCCTTGCCTTGAAGAATTAGTGAATTAGCTGGGAGAGGAACAGGGAAGGGATTGAGGCTTGGCTAGCTTGCCTCGGCTAATAAAGGGATACTTTCACAGGGAAGTGATGGCATGCGATGGAGCTTCACCTAATTATAGATAGTTGGCTAGCTCTTTTATTGATCCCCTTGAAAGAAACTGGAAACTAACTGCAGCAATGTAAAACGCTGAACAATAAACGTCTCGAGCATTCCAAACCGTAAATGTTTACTGACAAAAACAAAAAGAGAAATCAAATGAGTGCAATTGATAACTTTCTGCCTATTTCTGTCAATTAATCTTTAAAAAAATAAAATTTAAATAAAAACATTGATTAAATGGAATAATTATTGAAAGAGGGAAAAAAACTAACATTCTCCTAGCAACATGCTGGGGTATTAAATGATGGCTCCAGTGAACCAGCGGGACTCCGACAGTTTGATAATTCCTGCTAGTTGTGTTGATGAGAGGAGGCGGCCTCTTCAGGCACCACAAGACAAAATTATAATTAAGCATTATCGCCAAATTGCAGTGATTGAGGATGTGTCTCTTTGTGGCCTTTGAATGAGAGTTTAGAAACAGTCATTCCTTGGGAAGATTTACCATTCTTTTGCCTTTTCTCTCAATTATCTAAAAAAAGAAAAACTGAGTTTTTGATCCACTGCGCTAACATAATGACGTTCTTGTGATGAGAATGAGGCGTTAAGCTCACAGCCTGGTGTTCATTTGAACAGATTAAAAACAGCTATTTTTCATTTCCCCCGGTCTGCACCAGAGAAGAAGATTTCACCATAATAAAGGAGACATTTTTTTTGTAATGCAAAAAATGGTCCTTAATGTTAACATCTCCACCCACTTCAAAGCAACTTTAGGGATCTTAATAGCTTTTGGCATATTTAATTCGAAGAGACCCACAGGTCAGTTGTGAGACGGCTAGGCGGGAGGGAATTGAAATAGAGAGACGGCGGGTTGTGATAACACATCACCACAGGTAGTCCGAAATAATGTAGAGCGCTTGACAAAGAGGGAAGAGTTAGTTAAACACTCAGAGGTTGAGCGGACAAGGGTCAAGACTGGAAAGAAATGTAATGCCACTGCCAGCCAGAGAAATTTTGTAGAGAAATTTAAATCATTATACATCTAGTATGTGTAAAGTCAGATTAGAAATGTTAGCTATCTGAGCTAACATAGAATCCTCACGCATATAAAATGGGTTAATTAATAAATCAGATTAGAAATGTTAGCTAATGTTTAGCTAGCATAGAATACTCACTCAAATAGGCTGGATTAAAAGGCAGCCTGACGGTGCTAGGCAGCATTGACTCCAACTCTTTCCTCTCTAGCGAGCCGTGGGCAGGGTCGTGGTTGACTTGGTGAGGATGGAGGTGGTGGTTTTGGAAGTGGTTGTGGAGGAGGTGTTGGTGACTTAGAGGTGTCTCTTTGCCAAAGGTGGAGAATGACTTATCGGCCGTTTGCTCTGGGCTTTCAAATACCTCTGTGTCCGGGACCGAGTCCATGCCAGGCACGTGCAGGTTGCTGCGGTAGTCCGGGCCCTGGCGCCCGTCTGAGGGCACGAATGTGGGCATCCAGCAGCGGTCAGAGTGTCCCAGGGCCTTACACTCCTCCGTGCAGTTGGAGAACAGATCAGCGCCTAGCGACACGAATAAAGCAAAATATTATATGTTAATGGCCTTACTGTAGATACAGTATGTCAGATGGCATTGCTGGTGTGCGGCAAAGAGTAAAGGGAACTACGGGCTAGATATACATATTTATACACAAGCACACAGTCAGAAAAGTCTCAAGACAAAGTGTTAAAGCATGGGTGTGCGTCATTTTTAGCGGTGGGACAATATATCAATATGGCAATATCTGTTCTGTATTTGTTCAGCTTCCACATTTACTTTTCTACCCTTCTCTCTCTCTAAACATGCATAAAGGACACACGGTCCAACACACCTAAGGGCGCAGCGTGTGTTCTCTGATCGTGCCCTGGCTAAGCTTATGCATTACCGAACTATAGAGTACCTCTATTACTATCTCTCCGCACCCGAGATAAGCATTTATTTTAGTAGCCTAGACCCATACGCTACTACAATATAGGATATGCCTTGCAATGTATTATGCTATTTAACGTAGGCTAATGCTAACTACCCAAAATTATATAGCCTACTGTCTATCGCTACCATACTGTCTATCGTTGGGCTTATTTGCAAGGACCTTTGCCCATACATTGACATAAACTCTCATAGTTATTTTTTTCAATATCTTATTAATTAACTTCCGGTTATCCTTATTTATCACCTAATACAAACAATTAATACAAGAAACTATGTTTGAAAAAAGTAGTACTCTGTAACTAGTTGTAAATGTCATCATTGAGTTAACATAAGAAACACACAGGATGGGGTAACACTAACAAAACAATGAATTGTTAAAGCTTTCTGTAGAGAAATTAACGCTGTGTAATGGGAATTACATATGTATGCGCAGAAAACACAAGTAAATAACAGGCTTAATACTTAATTCCTGATTTTTCATTTTTAGGTTAGCCTATATTTGATGTTTTTGTTACAAAGATATGTGGTGTGTCGTACATGATTGTCTTGCAATATATAGATTATCGCACAATTGCTGTAATGTGATACCATCGTTATCACGGTCAAAGTATCGAAATAGTCTTGCATCGTGAGTTACTCTGCGATTCAACCCCTAATCATACAGTAATGCAGTAAATATGCATAGCAGGGTTCCCTGTTTCATCATAAGATCAAAGTTGCCCACACTGTGAAAAAACAAACCATTTAACATACACACACACACACACACACACTTGAAACGAATTGAATTGAAATGGCTATTTTGCTGCTTTTATCACATAAGACAGTTTGACTGAAAATAATGGAAAAACACTATTAGCCTGTGCCATTGCAATAATAAAGCCACAATACAATAGACTACTGGAAATTATAATTTGTATAAAATAACTTCAGGCAAAATGGATTAATTATAAACTCCCAATAAAGAAGTCTGAGAAGAACCATTCTGAACTCAATTAATTCAAAATATGTGTTCCAAGTTATTGTACTTAGGCACCTCTTATACCGTAGGCAAATGCTCACTTCCCAACCAAATGTGTGCAATATGTCAGCATACACTGTAGATAGTATAAGAATACCGCATCTACTGTAATTTGCTCATAACATACAGTACGTTGTACTGCATTGATTGTGCAGTATAAACATATTACCCATGGCTTAGGAGGGTGTGTAGAATCACACAAAATATTAACATTCTCACAACAATTGAGGTAAAATCTTTTTCTGATTAAATGGTGGGGCAACGCAAATGGTTTTCTTTTATTTGAGTATGTGTGGTGCATTTCTGCTTCTATTGTGTATTTTCATTGCTGTCTGTAAAAACGCTCCAAAAACTCATGCAGCTCTGCCTGCAGTGTGCAACACGCTTAAAACAAATGCATGTTGTAAATCACCTGATTACCTTTTGTCATAGCTAGATTGTAAAAATGTGCTTTCCTCTGCCATTAAAAGCATCATATTTTCATTTGATGTTAAATAGTGTGAGGTTGTAGTTTTAAAGGTGGGGTCTGCAATCGTGAGCTTTCTGACAAATTCAGCAAATACCTCCTCACGGTCCACTAGCTGACAGTTCTGTGTCCGTGCTGATAAAATAATCTGGCATTTTTACATAGACCTGCCTCTGTAAATGGCAACACAACGTGGTGAAGACCACACCACATAATACTATTCTAGCCAATGCGTATGTATCCACCCTATGGTGCTTTTGATTTGATCAACTATCATTCCCCAGCATCCCTGACATGCCTTAAATAAACAGTTGTTGGATACAAATGGATTAGAAAACCTTTCTCCATTGTTCTCCATAAAGATGACACAGTGAAGAATGAGAAAAATCTAAAATATTGAGTGTTAAGATACCATTACCTTGCGTCTAAATAGCCATCCATCACTAGATACTGTCCATCATACCAGCATGCTGAAGTTCACTTTCCCTAAGACATTTTGAGTGTCAGGTAAAAAGCCCGGCTAGCTGACTACTTGACTGACAGCTTGATAGACAGACACTAGCTTACTACATAGAGTAAATTACTTATTAAATGCTTGCTGGCTAACTGATTGACTGGCTTTTGCACAGATTAAATCGGACTTCTGCGGCTAGATGTTAGCGTCAAAGGTCAGAAAGGTATCATGAGCATATTGTGTATGTCTGTGTATAGTAGCCTATTTATTATCAAATTTTGGTTCCTCAAGAAATTTAAACAAATAGAAAATGTACAATATTTGAACTGATAAATTTATTTTTGTTCCGTCAGTTGTACGGAACTGCCTTTGTAGTCTAATTCAATCTGCGACTGTAAACGCACACACACTAAAGGAAGCGTGATTTAAATGTAAATTTGAAGTACAAATGACGTGACAAGAAAACGATGGATGGGATGGGGTTTGCACTACCTTTAATCCAAGCATTAGATAACGAAAACCACAATCTCACTAGTATTATATTACTGTTGTCTTCCCTATTCCATTATCTTCCATACAGCTCAGTCTCTCTTATGAAGCTGGTAATGCTATTGTCCTACATGAATGAGCACAGGTATGGTGCTAAACCGGTTTAAGTGTTCCCGGCCTGCTTTTATGCAGAGCAATTATTGTCTAAGGCGTTTAATGTTTTAATGGATTGCTCTACTAAGAATTCAGAGCACCTGAAATTAATCTATTGTTAAAGGACATAAAACAAGATTTTTTAAGAATTTAAGTAATTTTTCATTGTTATTGAGGTCAAATGTAATCGCAAAGCAAAACTGAATGTTTTGGACTAGGGTGTGCCATGTTGAACCTACCTTTTATATCCAACCTAAATTTGTTTGTTTTGTGTGATTTTCTAAATTGCTGTTTGGGCCCAAAATCTGAACTGTCCAGCTAGGGCTATGTCTCGCTAATCCTTCTGAATGCAGACTGATTAGTCTAATACTACTACTGGCCAGCTAAGCAGTGTGTGTGTGTGTGTATGCGTGTGTGCGTGTGCGTGTGTGTGTGTGTGCGTGTGCCTGTGTTTGTATCTGTAGCGGTCAGCAGAGGGGAGAATTTACTTAATAACAAAGCAGATTAATTTGGCTTGCTGTCACTACCATCTTGAATAAGTGTCCAGTCCCCTAAAAAGGAGGGTTTGTTATTAAATATAAAGTAAATATAAATTAAATATAAACATGCCATGAATACTGTACATCATCACATTTTGGTTAAATACAGGTCTTGCACTCAAGTTACATGAGTGGGTCCACTTACTTGTGAAACAAGTAAAAATACACAGCTAGTTCACACTCAGTTCTCACTCTTGAAAGAAAAATTAATCTTAGTTATATCAGGATATCATAAGAATTAAACTTATAATCACATCTCTGGGGAGCAAAGCAAGCTGAAATGAAAACACAAAATGGATGCTGTGCTAATTCTCAAAATGGGAACAAGAAAATATGGCATTTAGACTCTCACAGTCAGAGATAAGCACAGAGGTACACACTCACGCACATGAAACAAAGACACACCGCATATACACACAATGTGAGGGTAATTCTCTCATCAATCAAATCAAGATGTCTTGATATTTGTTGACATTAGAGCTCATTTGGAATAGTTATGCAATCACTAGCAAGTCAAAAGGATAAATAAACATGTTAGCTAGACATGCTCAATATGAACAAAGCTTGCACATAATACTTTTATCGCTTGGCAGTGTGGTTTTCTAACGATTTTCCCAGCACAAACAGCCAGCATCAATTATAAGGCCTTATCCTGGACAGCAGTATATCTAACCTCTACTTCAATATGCTGTGAAAGGAATTGTGTCAACAAGTCTCACGCTTAACCAAACACAAATAGAGTGGCCGGCATGCAGATAGAGAGAAATAATACGCTGAAATGGAGGTGAGGAGTGAAAACTAAAAAGAGAGAGGTAATTTGCTCTACGGATGCACTGACCCCGCTTGCGTTTTAAACACCTCATCTTATCTTAGGATTCTGTACGGCTCTCAAGCAGAGCAAACGCAAAGTCCCCATAATAACCTTCATTTGGTAATTGGTATGCAGAGGTCTGAAAAATGAATTACTGATCAGTGAGCTGTTACCGGGGCGATAACGTGTACCGCAGGCTTAAGAAGGTCTACCTCACAGTACTCCCAGGTGGATACCAGGATAGCTTCGGAAGTTGTCAATGTAAATGTACAGCATCACTACTGCCGAAAGCAAGCAATACACACAAATGATATATGATATATATGCATCACAAATGGCCCATGTATGTGGCTTTCAGCATGGGAGGTAGGGTGTTAATGATGCAAAGAAGGAAATATCTACCAACATAAAATATTTTATATTCCCATAAACCTCATTTTTATTATAATGCAAAGCTAATATTTTGATAAAAACACTCAAAATAACATGATGACATAAATGTATGAATGTGAATTTATAGAGTAATGGTAGTAGCGGTAGGGGTGCACGATATTGATCAAATGTGATATTGCGATATTGATCATGAAAATTGCAATATCGATATTAATTT
>JAODUH010004880.1:0-10441 GCA_027564835.1 Typhlichthys subterraneus | reverse complement strand
TCTGGTCTGCTCAACTGACAAAATGTGATCAACCTTTTATTATTGCTGTTGAAGTAGCCCCAGTGCATTTGGGATTGGGAGTAACTGACATAGATCAGTGTTGTGATGTTTAGCGGCAAAGATTCAAAGATAATGCGGTAGACTGACAAACTGTAATCGGCCCGATTCTGTTGACCCACCCACAGAGCCAAGTGCTCACTCACTACTAGGAAAACTGTCTTCTGCGAACGGCGCGAGAACGGCGTCTTTTCTTTTGGACTGCGGTAAGTAGCCTAATACTGGTTAACCATCCATGCAAATTTTGAGTGTAAATAACAGAAATAGCCTTAATGGTCAATCAGCTATGATAAGTTTGCATGGTCGACCGGATTCTCCAACAAAAACTAAGTGTCAAGTCAGGTAGACCTATAACTGCAGATTAACTATGGCGGATTTTAAGGGTGATTACTAGCCTATCAATCTAAAGCTGTCCATCTTGATAAACTATTTTAATCCAAAATTTGCCTAGTGTCCAGGTGATTGAATGTTTATTGCATGATTTGCATTTTACAGACCAAAGAGGGCAGGAGGCAGGCAAAAAGGGGGGGGGGGGGAAGAGAGACGCAGTCTGACGTTCCTCAACTCTCAGTCTGGATCAGAAGATGCAGCAGAATCCAGATTACAATTTTAACATGGTGATCTTTTTTAAAGCAGTTGATTGCCCAGTCAGAGTGCATGCTCAATGGTAGTGAAACTACCTTTGTCACAGAGTTGATCAGAATTGGTTTAATCTATTATATTTTTCTTTTTAAATCTATTTCAGGTTCATGGCTCCCTTTCCTGGAGCTGTTGTTCATGACTGCGCATGGTTCATTAAATGATTCTCAAAACACAAGAAAGCTCAACTGGAGGGGAGTCAATGGAACGAGTGTCCACCATGACAAGTAGTGCTTTGTAAATAGATGTGTGGGCATACAGATGTTCTCTCTCAGACATCTCTCAGCCAACACTCGGATGACACTCAGCTAGATCAGTTTTACAGTGTGTGGGCCAGACCTGGGCCAAAAGTAACAATAGTAGTAATTTTACAGTGTGTGGGCCAGAGTATGATCAGTTTTTAGTAAGTGGGACAGTTTTGGGCCGGTGACCAAGCCAGCAGTGGGTCAGAACAGATGCAAGGGTACGGCCCAGCGGTGGGCCAGACAAATCTTGTTATCTGGGGGTGTTTCCATAACAACATGGTCGCTATGATCTTATTAAATGGATTTATAAACCATGCAATATTCAATTACAATATCAGCATATTCAGTGAAAATGACATGAACTACATCAAATTATATTTTCATTCATTTAAATGGCAGCACAATTACCACAAAAATGTATATATATTTATATTCTTTCAAAATTATTTCTGAATTTCGTAGTCTCTTACTTTTTTGATTGGTGACCATTTTAGGTGATTTAATATATTTCTTAAATTCTATGATCGTTACCAAGTACAGTGGTTCGAGTACCGTCATGTCCGTGGTTATCAATACACATCCATGGCTTGCACAAACAGTGAAAATTAACAGTGTAATTAAGTGATTCGCTTATTTTTTGGTATACTTATAACACTATAAAACTGTTTAAGAAAGGCGAGCCAGCTAGCTTGTTCCACACGAACTCGTTTCCAACAGCGGGTGGTGTCAAATGTGGGCGGAGTCAAAGGTTTTTACTCCACCCACATTGACCCATGCCCCGAATTGCATACTGCAGTGAGTAGTATCTCTCACAAACACGGAACACTGCCGTTGCTGGTCACTACCACTAGGGGCGCTGAAGCTAGTGGTCCCATGAATGGTCCGGACCAGTTCCCGTGGTAATTTTCGTGGTCACTCTGGTCTTTCTCATGGTCGCTGTGGTCATTATCATGGTCATTGTGGTTCCATTTTTCCCATCAGATACGGCTCTCCAATCGTATACTATTTCAGTAATACTGTTTAAATACTTGTATGTATTATGTAATGTATTAAATATTTACATTTTTTTCTGTATAGTTTTGAGTGGAATAAATGTTATTAAATATGCAATAAATTAGGTACGTGGGTTTTATTTGGACAATACCATTAAGCAATACCTATGCAGAGTGAACTTTCAGTCTTATGAAGAATGTGTGGTCTGATCAAATAAACTAGAATAGACTGTCAGTTTCAATGGGCTCCAGGTCAGATTTAAGTTTAAAATGCCAAATAGGCCTATTGACTTCAAGTATTTCATTGAAGGACAGAGATAGCTGCAAAGGCATATCCCAAATATAAATGGAAAATGAGGTAGGCTAAGATAAGGTATTTTTATATACGGTTGTCATTTCAGTGTTTATATTATATAAAGACTTATTATATAAAGAATTTTATATATTTTAAATCTTGAAGCATATTAATCTGAATGGTGTTGTCAGATTAGCCCAAATGTAGCCTTACCACCTTGTTTAGCTGAAGGGTAGGCCTAAGCAAAGCCAGAAGATATAAAAATATAATGCACATTTATAGTCTACTATGGTATAGTAGGCCGTAATGGTTTCTGGATGTGGTGCGGGCAAAACTATCTTGCGGTCCGTCAGACAGTAGCCCTCATGCCATCATGGCTACCTAATCATCCCCAGTTTTCGCTTGGTTTTATTGTCCTCTCTCCTCGCCCCTAACTAGTCCTGTTTCTGCAAATGAGAATATGTTCTAAGACAACTTGCCTGGTAAAAATAAGGTAAAACAATATGCCACCCTTAAATTTCATCTTGCCAGCTTTCTGCCACCACATCCAAAATGTTCTAGAATCGGCTAGTATTCGTGAGAGTATGAGACAGAGAGAGAGCAACGTGTCAACCTACACACGGTATAAGCCCATGAAAATTCATAAGGACCTGGCTACGCCTACTCGCAAATACTAAAAATACTGTAATGACTCGAGCCTAGTCAGAAGGAACAAGAGGAAGAGAAGGAAAAGAAGAGATAAATAGAGAGAATGCAATAAAGATGGTGCCCAAAAGGAGGGGTTTGTTCTCAGAATAGAGCAGTAAAACGGCATGTGATTTTATGGTACATCTGTGTGTGTAGGCTACATCTCCTGAAAAAATATAGGCAACTTCATTTCTTTCATTCAGTTTTTTATCCAATTACAATACATTTTAACGGACTTCATTGCCAGTGTTGGATAGGAACTATAGTTACTGTAATATTACTTTTTTCAGTAACTAATAAAAAACTGCAATGACTATTTCCAAAACAGTAATAATATTACAAGTACTAATCCAAGTAATGCTGCATTACTGTATTACAAGAACGAGACTTCTGGTCCTAGCAAACTTAGGGTAGGCTAATTGAACCAACCTGTCAATCATCTGGTTTGAAAGGCTGCAATATTTTCACTTTGGCAGATTGTTGGCTCCTAAAGTTAATTATTAATCATTTTATTTTGGACGCCTTTCTAAACACTCAAGGACATCTTACATTGCAAATATATATAAATAAAAAAGTTGGCTGAAATATACACACTATAGTAATACATTTTATTTGAGAAATATATACAAAATAAACAATAAATAGGTGAGAGGTAGTAGAATAGGTCAGGTGAGAGTGGAACAAAGGGTCAAACGTCATAGGCAACCTTGAAGAGGTAGGTTTTGAGGATCTTAGTAAATGAGGTGAGCGTGGTGGCATGTTGAATGTGCAGTGGAGTGGGTGGGAGATGGTGTCAAAGGCTCCAACACACCTGATACATCTTGAAACATTCAGGACAGCGGCCCCCCAGGACCAGGATTCCCCACCCCTGTATTAGATTGTATTTGAATATTTATTGCATTATAATGTATTGTATCATTAGCAAGGGGTAGGACAGATTTAATGTTTCTCCTGTAATATAGTCGCTGTTACAATGTTTTGTCACAAACCTTTGCCTTGTGACCATTATGTTTAAGAATTGCCTTTTGGTTAATTCCACTGCTGCTTCACTTAGCTCTGTTCATGTGTTGGGTGAAAGTGGAGAAAGGACAAAAATAATTATTTCAATAAATCAATTTATTTCTATTTATTTATTTCTTTTTATTAATTAATAAAACCAATTAAGTACATATACTTAATATTTACATTTGTCCTACCAACACCTTTTACCTTCTAAGAAACCCAGCAGAGGATGTCACTTCAGATTATAAAATATTTTCTTGTTTGACAGCATATACATTAAATCCAACTATTTTTTGCCAAAGCCTTTACGAGAGACCCGTTCTCATAATTGGTAAGGAGACATGCAACGGTATACAGCTGATTGATGTTTCCAAAAAGCCTGAGAGAAGAACTTGTGCTCCTTCACTCTGCGTATGAGGCGCTCCACATGCAGCCTGAGTCGTGCAATGGCCTGGGTTTGTCTGACCTCACAGGCAGGCATCTGGGATCTGCCAGAGAGAAATGCTGGCCTATAGATCTTACATGGCACAAAGTCATCCACAAGAAAACCTTTGTCCGCCATGCCAGGGCTCAGAAGGGAGAGAATCCCAGACTCACGCATTATTTGTTTGTCACTGATAGATCCGGCATACAGTGGGGAAATTAATGTGGCCCATGAGGAGCAACTCCAAGCAGCCCTTTGAGAGTGCAGTGGGACTTGTATGCAGAGAACACTTCACTTTGGAGAAGAGGTGATGACGGGCACTGGCACCTCAGCTCTGTGCAGTCCAGGATGACTGTAGTGTCTGCATATTCCTCGAATTCAGTTGGCAAATGTTCCCTTATTTTCTCCTCCGGTATCCAGATCCTCACTGACCCTAGTAAGGTGTACAGGAAGTTGCTCCATGTTGTAACAATCTGGCTGACTGTGGATTGGTGGACTCCATACCGGTCAGCAAGGTTGCGCTGTTTTGAACCAAGTGCAAGATAGTTCAGAAACATGAACATGTCATCTATGGGCTGCAGGGAATGAGTCTGTTCAAAACAAATGAAAAAGTTACATAATGTTTCTCTCAACTTCTATTAATTCCATCAAAACAATAATAATTTTACTTACTGCTGCGGAACTTTGCTCTGTGAAGGTGCCTCTCTGCGCTTGTGTCACACTGACCATGGATGGCAGCGAGGGCTCTATTAAGGCCCAGAACCGCATGAGGAGGTCATAGGATGCAAATCTAAAGAAATAATATCAGTATCACTATTTCAAAAATTGTATGGCAGTGGTATTTGTAGTGCTCTATAATTATAATAGCATTCAAAAACACACAAATACATACATATTTTAAAAGTCCTACACGATACATGTACATGGTTTGACAGTACAATAACAATTAAACAAGTATTCTGATTCCACTACATTAACAAATAGCCTACTACAACATTTGAAATACTTGAATCTATATTAATTTGCAATTAACTTAAATCGAGACAGGAGAACATGTCTGTAATCTTAAAACATTTAGGTGCATTTATCATCACACCGGTGATTTCTTTTTAATCATTGTCTTACCTACCTTGTAAAAAAACGAACGTCTCTATCTGAGCCAGCAAAACGGTGAATGCCAAACCGCTGCTTCGTTGTTAGCTTCTCAATTTGTTTCCTCAGCTGGAGAATATCCTCTCGGAGAGACATGTTCTCATCAAGAACTAAGTCGACAACTGCGGGATTGGGAGCCGAAGCATAATCGTGGTCCTTGGGCCTTGTATGAACCTCCTCGACCGGTGTGCCATCCTCTACCGTTACTACTGTTCGCTCTCTCCTCTCCCAGACCCCCAGTCGTGAAAGTGGAACGGAGAAATTGTTCCATTCAAACAATGTTGGAACCGCTCTCTTCATAAATAGTCTACGAGCCGTCTCAGATCCTGTCTCACGGAAATCTTTTTTTTAAATGTCGGCTACACACACGGGTACGAGTACTGACTGAAAATTTGTCCCTCTGGATAGCGACGACCCATTTTCTCATAGTTTCGACATCGGAGGGAAATTTATGAAAACTAAGTACTGTGTTGTACTTACTAGATGCGTGACATAAAGGCACACAGCAATGTTCGGCTGTAGTGCGATTTGTTAATTGAAACTTAAACTTCATTCTATGAGACATCTTCTTCACATTAGATTTAATCAGAGCAGCCGTATAGATACCGGAAGTGATTCAACTGTTCCAGCTTCAACCGGAAGTGCGTCAGCACCACCGTGTGCATATACCCAATTGGAGATAGTGGACTCTGCCGAGTCCAATGATGTGTCTAACTTTTATATAGGACCAAAGGTTGGCGACTTACAAACATAATACAAAACAAATACATACAAAATTTCTGCCAATCAGACTGAAGTGGGCGGGGCTACGTAAGTAAGCGTGGTTATTTGGAACCAGTGGGAGAGGTTTTTGATGAATCCAATGATGTGCCACATTACTCTTTACAGCTGGCGAGTTATCAGCGTCGAACTAAGTAGCGCTTTTTACTACTACAAAGTAATTAAAGTACTTTGAAGTACTTTAATTAGTTTGAGTACTATGGAGTACTATAAAGTACTATGGCCTTATAAAGTACTATAAAAGTAACTTAAGTACTCTGAAGTACTTTGAAATCATTTAAAGTCTAATGAAGTACTACTATAAAGCGCCAATTGGCGATAGGTACCTGATGGAGGTCGTCCTTCTAAACACAATAATGCTAGCACACTGTTGATGTTGTTGGTATTTCTTATTTTTGTGGGGTAGCTAGATTCAAGCGAGCACATCGTTGATGTTTTGAATATTTTATTATTGTGGGCTAGCTTCAAGCTAGCATGTTGATGTTGTTAATATTAATTATTATTAAGAGCCTAGCCACGAAGAAGAGGGAGATTTAAGAACGTACAAGTTAACATTTTCAACATTTATTCAACTTTTTTGGATTCAGGTACTTTAGTACTTCATATTACTTCTCTTACTTCATAAGATTTGAAAGTATGTGTTACCTTTTGAAGTAATTCATTTTCCTATAGCAATGAATGGGTAATTTTAAGATCTCATTAATCATCCATTTTTTCAAGTACTTATAAAGTTTTAGAGTACTTAGGATGCTCTTCATAGAACTTAGTAGTACTTCATTAGACTTCAAAGTATTTCAAAGTACTTAAGTTACTTTAAAAGTGCTTTGTAAGGCCATAGTACATTATAGTGCTTCAGAGGACTTCATAGTACTTCATAGAACTTTATGTGATAAATGTAATAAAAGTACTCAAAAAGTACTTTCATATTACTTTGTAGTAGTAAACAGCTCTACTTAGTTCAACGCTGATAACTTGCCAGCTGTTGATTCTAGAGAGTTATGAGGCACATCCTTTGATTCGGCAGAAATACCTCTATCTCCCATTAGTTCCAATTAGCCACGCCCACTTACATAGCCCATTTGAACCTGACTGGCTGAAAGTTTAAATGCTTGTAAATCGCCAACTGTTGGTCCTAGAGACCAGTTAGACACATCATTGGACTCGGCAAAGACTCCTCTATCACTGATGGATACTTTTTAGCCATGCTCTTCTCTGATTGGACGAGAGCTTTAACAGTTATAACTTGCCAACCGTTTGTCCTAGAGAGTAGTTAGTAACATCATCGGACTCGGCAAAGAGCCCTCTATCTCCGATTGGTGCTACGTAGCCCAGCGCACTTTAACCTGATTGGCTGAAATTTGACATGCTTGTAATTTGCCAACCTTTGTACTTCGAGAGCAGTTAGACACATTATCTGACTCGACATGGTTCTCTACCCCAGATTGCTGGGACTTAGCCCCACCCACTTCAACCTAATTGAAATTATTGTAAGACCGTAGTACTTTATAGTACTTCGTGGTATTTCCTCTTACTTTATAGGCTTCCTAGTACTTTAAGGTACTTCAAAATACTCAAGTACTTCAGTCCTTTAGAGTACTATTGAAAATACCACATTATGTGTCCTATGTACTTCTTTTTAGTACTTCCATGTACTTTATTAGACATCATAAGACCATATGATTTTGACCGCGTTTTCATTAGTATTTCCATGTTTTTAAAACTTTATACAATTTTAAAAACGTTTGTAAAGTACTACAGTACTAAAGTACATATAGCTACTTCATGTACTTTTACTTTCAACGTTTCTAAAAAAACTGTTAAGGATAGGCTCACCCACGCAGTTCCTTAAGGAACTGCACACCCTCCAGACACACACACACACACATACACTTATAACTGGAAAAACACACACCTGATATCAAAAGGTTTTACAGCTTGGTTTATACTGGCTATTCTTAGCGTCAACATCTGTGTCGGTGTGGTTGAATCTGGGCTCAACTGGTGCTGTGTGGATTTTGTCACTGTGAGATGGCTGTCACTCTGTAATGCCAAATGGACATAATAGGCGGTCACCTAAATAAATACAGACAAATGAGACAATAGATGGAAGGTCAATTTCCAGTATTTATATTGGTTCTAAAGTTTATAAAAACATAATTCTAGGTTGGTTAACTTGTGGGTAGCTTCACATAGCAGCTTTTATTTATATTTAAGTTTCTTGGTAGAAGTCAGAAAATGCTTTAGCTTAACGCAATGCAAAGTCAACAGAGCTATAAAATTTTTCCCCTCGGCAGGCGTACTTTTCTGTCACTTTTTGTAGCCCATGCAATTTAACGAGGTCGGTCAGACAAGAAGCGTCATTTGCTCAAATTGTCTGATCCCGCTACATGCGGTCCGGCAAAAATGGTGATAACAAGGATGCCACCAAGACTGACCAAAACAGCTGTATTTGGTGTGAGGTGCATTGAGGTCAATGAACTTGTTTTTTTTTTCTTCACACTAGAGACATGATATAAAAGCAAGTGGCACACACCAGTTGTGTGAGTTGGCAACCCTGTTGTTAATCTGTTATTTCAGTATTTTCAGTCCGTCCTAAATGACAGGCATACTTTCAGTTCCCCAGCAACAGAGATTGTATTTGAAGTGGACAAAGGTTAATTTCACGAACTTCCTCCAGTCTATGGAAGTCCATACCAATTTGTGAAATATATTTAGACCACATTTAGGCATTGCTTTTGAACATGCATAGGCTTAGATGTAGGTAGGGAAATGTCCCCATCAATAAAAAAAAAATTAAAAAATTCCAACCAATATTCAGATGAATCAGAAGTTTAGTTTTATTTATTTCTTCTCATCTACATTATACAATGTATTAAATAATATGTTGTGCATGGATATGCACAACACTGCTGGTATGTGAATGGATGATGCTCCCATCAAATAATACCTAAATATTGTCTTTAAATTGAAAGTCAGCAGACCCTTCGAATGAATACAAAGTCTGAAATGTCTGACTTTACAGCAAAAATAAACATGTTTACAGCCTGGTAAAAAGTTTTTGGTCTTAGGTGGAAAGTTAATCTACCCACTCCTGACAACTGTACAGAGGGTGAATTATTTTATATTATTAGCCATACATGTATAGTATTATAATGAATAAGGGGTGAGGTGTTCAAATCCATTTTTGAGAAAAGCTATGGTTGACATCACATAAGGTTTGTTCATTTCTATATACACATTCTATTGTTGAATCAAACTAATGTAATGTTACCGCCTTCTCCGATAAGCGGAAGCAATGAGACCTGTTTTCCGGTGTGGTCATGTGACGTTCGACATAAGCCCTATAGAATGTAGTTTTCTTAGTAAGACAGGATGGAATGGAGACTTTGATCTAACCATTGAAATACATCTAACCAGGCGGTTTTGTACAATATTCCTAATGATAACTGTAAACTATCCCCTACACATTTTCAATTCAATTGAAAACAAACTGAAATCCCTCTCCGGGTTGATGGCTGGGTTTGCCACAGAGCCCAGCTGAGCACAGCCCGAAAAAGCAACATAGCGCCTCCATCTCCATCCTATGGGCCCACCACTCATGGGAGGAACCATGGGGGTTGGGTGCGCTGTCACATGGGTGGCAGTGAAAGTCAAAGGCCGGACCAGACCCAGGCAGCAGAGCTGGCTCTGGGGACGTGGAACGTCACCTCGCTGTGGGGGAAGGAGCCAGAGCTTGGTGGAGGTGGAGCGCTACCATTTAGATCTGGTGGGGCTTACCTCTACGCACAGTCTTGGTTCTGGAACCGTTCTCGTGGATAGGAGATGGACTCTATTCTACTCTGGAGTTGCACAGGAATGAGGCGCCGTGCGGGTGTGGGGATACTCACAAGTCCCTGGCTGAGCGCCACTACGTTGGAGTTTACCCCGGTAGACGAGAGGGTCACCTCGCTGCGCCTACGGGTTCTGGGGGAGGATAACTGACTATTGTCTGTGCATATGCACCGAACAGGAGTTCGGAGTATTCGGCATTCTTGGAGACCCTGAATGGAGTCCTGTATGGGGCTCCAGTAGGGGACTCCATAGTTCTACTTGGCAGAGCTGTCAACTGATCACCATCTGGTGGTGAGTTGGGTCAAGGGGTGGGGGAAGA
This sequence comes from Typhlichthys subterraneus, assembly GCA_027564835.1. Classification (NCBI taxonomy): domain Eukaryota; kingdom Metazoa; phylum Chordata; class Actinopteri; order Percopsiformes; family Amblyopsidae; genus Typhlichthys; species Typhlichthys subterraneus. Next base: position 18 of record JAODUH010004880.1, on the reverse strand, counting down.
CTCTGGACAGACCTGGTA
>JAODUH010004879.1:0-10442 GCA_027564835.1 Typhlichthys subterraneus | reverse complement strand
CACAAAAGACCGATGCTGTGCTAATTGTGTTTAGAGTTTTGAAAATGTCACAACTGGTTGGACAAACGCTTGTTAGCAACTGAAAAAAACTGTAATGCAACTCGATGTGTTTGTAGCTGTGTGACAAAACACAAAGAGTTCCTTCGGGCTCTTTAACAAAACGCAAAACGACATTCAAACTGCATTTTGCATCTGTAACATGCAAAGTGTTTCCAAGGGAAACAAGACACACTGGAAGAGACAACACATTCGGTAACGTGAATGTAACTTGATCATCCGTGATTTGATTGGATCTTGCAGAAAATAACTAGTGGGAAAAAACTATGACAAATAACACATATTTAAGAAGAACAAGATAAAAAAAGAAGAATAAGAATGAACTAAATGAATGTATTTCATGCTATTAGTTAAAGGTGTTGAACACGGTACTGACCAGTCATGCAGCAGCATGCACTTCTGACTCGTACCCTAACCCACTTGAGTGGTCTCTTGTGACAGCCCTCCTATCTCCATGGAGAATCACATAGAGGGGGATGGGGCAGCATGAAAGTAAATACAATGTCACATGCAGTGATGCCATCCATCTATCTATCTATCTATCTATCTATCTATCTAGCAAGTGAAGTTCTATCTATCTATCTATCTATCTATCTATCTATCTATCTATCTCTCTATCTGGTACTGTATATGTAATTAAATATTCGTTAATTTATACCAGTGAAGCTCTAGTATCCCTGTGGCCTTGGCTCTGTACGTCAGGCACACAACACATCTCAACCCTCCCATCGCATGGTACGAGCTGGTGCCCTACATCGTACATTACATGTGCCGCAAGAAGTCTGCAGAACTTGGGACAAATGCTCTGTAAGCACTTTCACCCGCCGCGCACACACACACACACGCACGCACGCATTATTTTTTTGGTCTGTTTTTCTGCCTTCTCGTTGTTTTGTTTCTCTAAACCTTCGCATCCCCCATTCTTAAAAAAAAAACTGCGCTCTGAGTTTCTTTTGATGCTCATTAAAACCGAAATGAAGGAGGAAGAGACATCAAGAGGTAGATGGGAGCAAGGCTCTCTCTCTCTCTCTCTCTCTCTCTCTCTCTCTCTCTCTCTCTCTCTCTCTCTCTCTCTCGCTCTCCAACCGCCGGTCATGTACGTAACCGACGGCTCTGTCGCTGAGTGGGGTGTGTGTGTGTGGGTGTGCACGTGCGTGGGCACTTGTTAGGAGATCAAACTGTGGTTTCCTTCCCTGCTGCTCTCACACGATGATCAATTATATATCAAATGTTTGCTGCTCTTTATTCTGCTGCTGCTGCTGTGGTTGCTACGGGTTACGGCAGGTAGGGCATATCCAGGGTCCGGGATCATGAGATGGAGGTGGGTACACACCTAGGCTCCGATCACGCGGAGACGTGTCGCCAATATGCGTGGCCGCTTCAAAAGCGCTTTGATAAGGCCCAGATCACACAGGCGATGGGCTGCCTGGGCCCAAGCGATTGGTTGCCTGGGCCCAAGCGATTGGCTGCCTGGGCCCAAGCGATTGGCTGTGTCGTTGATGAGCAGGGTGACTCAGCGCCTTTCGCTGAAAAGTTGACATTGTTTTATCTTTTATGCGCCTATAAAAAAAAAAAACAACACTAGAAAAATGCAAAGAGAAGCGCGCGGCCAGGCACCACGGGAGAACCATGGTTTTGCTGGTGATGCGTCTCTGTGTGACCGGGGTCTACGACATTCATGGGTGCCCTCCCCCCCAAACCATATCTCATTCATAATGGATGGAGGCTGACTTTCTGCAGACGCATTCCCAGTGTAGCAGCAAACACTCTCTCCAGTTTCACTGGCTGTGGGAACCCCAAACCCACCCCTCCCACCTCCGCGACAGGAAGCAGGTGTCGATAAGCACAGGAAGTGAAAACCTGCACCTGCAGGTGAGATTGTCCTCGTAGGTGTTAGATATCCCTTACCACGCACGCACACACACCCACACACTATAGGAATAAACACACACACACACACACAATACAGGAATAAACACACACACACACACTACAGGAATAAAAACACACCACAGGAATAAAGACACACACACACACACACACTACAGGAATGAACACACATCCACAAGAATAAAGACACACACACACACACTACAGGAATAAAAACCCACCACAAGAATAAAGACACACACACACTACAGGAATAAACACACATCCACAGGAATAAAGACAAACACACACACACTACAGGAATAAAAACACACCACAAGAATAAAGACACACACACACACACTACAGGAATAAAAACACACCACAGGAATAAAGACACACACACACACACACACACGCACACACTACAGGAAAAAACACACACCACAGGAATAAAGACAGACACACACCACAGGAATAAACACACACACACACTACAGGAATAAACACACACCACAGGAATAAAGACACACACACACACACACACACACACTACAGGAATAAACACACACACACACACACCACAGGAATAAACACATGCCCATACTGTGTAGTACAGTGCATCCACACATTAACACAGACAGACGTGCACATGCACGATACACGTGCAGGCACTAACCCAAACCGTAGACTGACAGTACATTTCCACTGCCTCGTGCTATAAAATGCGCTCTCACAGTCATATAATGCTACGGCTGCAAAGCACACAACAGATACAAGATACACCAGAATACTATGGCCGTGAGTATAAGGTAGCAGTAAAAACGCACGCATGCATACGGGCATGCATCGGCAGATGGGGTACTGTAGGATTATCTAAGGCTATAGGGTCTCAGCTGATGTTGTCCAACGGTGTAGTGTTGAATATCGCTTACCTGGCATGCTGCTGTTCTATGTAAGGTATTGGGTGCACATGATTATTATTATATATATTTTAAATACATTGTTTTCGATTGCTTACACACTAAAATGTTATATAACACACGGTTTGTGAAAGCTTTCACTCAGGCAGCAGAAGCACAGCCCAGATCTGCACATCCATAAGCACAGTCTCAGCCTCACACTTTTTGCTAAACACTAAACACACAATATACAGTAGACACAGAAATTGAATACAAAGTCACTTTTGCGATTTCAAAGCGTTTCCTTCCAAAATACCGCACCTATGATTGAATTGATCAAACCCACCCATCAGGTGAGCAGACACTTGCTAAACTATAAACTAAACTATGTGCTAAACTATAAACTAATCAGCCATAAGCACTATGAAAAGTATAGCTGCTGTAACAGAAATGGAAGGTAACATTGTACAGTACTATAACATCATTGGCCACAGATCTACAGTATTTAGAGTGTCCCAGGCCAACATGGTGGTAACATCATAATCATATCATCATAATGTGTCATCATGCAGAATAGTATGGGGCCCTCCACCACCATGCTAACAGAGGTCCTTACCTACATAAGTAATCATTTGGGTTTTTGTTTTTACTGTAATTTATTATTTCTTACAAATGTTTTTGCTGTGTTTACAGTGTACTGTATTCTAATATCAGTAGCATATTTTCTGTTCTAATGTTCAGTACTACAGGTAAATGTAAACTTTGGAAATGCATTGATGTATTGACTGATTTTGTGGTGAGGAATATAATTGTGCAGTACTGGTGTGTTTTATTTGATCAACATATACATATGCTTTATTCTGACAATATCTGAAAAAATCTAACCCAAACTTTACAGTATCATTAGAAAAGGACAAATGTTAATAGTGTTTTAAGTGTTTTAAGTGGTTCAAACTGAATCTGACCATATGAACCATGTGTTCATGTGGTTTTTACAATCGTTTTTACAATCATTGGGAAAAATGTGTGTTTTACAAATGATTGTGTAGTTTTGAAAGCAGTGTTTCATTTTGCAAAAGATCTGAGGTGTTCTGCTATTTTGTGTATGGTTGTGTGAATTGTGTGTAGTGTTTTGACAAAAATAGCCCTGTTTTAAAAACTGTAATAAAATATATAAACATTATATATAATTATTATATTAAATAGTTGTATTTAGTGTTATTATTAGTGTATTTGTTTTGTTATATTAGCATATCTAACGTTATTATATTATAAAATTATTATTATTATTATTATTATTATTATACTGTATGTATGTATGTATGTATGTATGTATGTATGTATGTGTATGTAATACTGTATAGTAAATGTAAACAGTATAGCACCTGAAATTACAAACAAAACATGTATTGGTAACATCTCCAAAGCATCAGGAGAAACAACCATGTTCATACTACAAGTTTTGACTACTTTAAAATACAGTCAATGTGACTTATTCTCATGGAGTTTATGTGTTTATCTAGACAACGTGAAATATTTGTTTGTAATCTGACATAATTTTATATTTGACCATGCAAGATATATTGCAAATGTCTCCGCTTTGTGACAGGAAAAATAAGTGTTTGTTTTTTTCTTCAGCTGGATGAACAATGAACCCTTTCCTCATGTCATATTATAAGCATGTTGCTCACTAGTGTTAGGTCAATTCTGTTATACCAGCACACCAGTGTAGATGAAAGCAGTGAAGCAACATACTGAATGCTGGTGCCCTGGTATTCCTAAAGGGACTGGGGACAGGTGTAATTAATGCTACACCTGTTATGAGGCCTCTGTGAAAAGGGCTCATTATACATGTGTGTTGCTGTGTTCGGTTGCCATGGCTTCACTTTGGCTGTGCTTCAGTCAATCACCTTGGGGGTCAACATATCGATAGCTTTGTTTCGACTTCATTTCACTTATCTTTAGCATCTAGTCATTCGCTATGGTCAGGTACATATTCAAATCAAAGGGATAAAAGCATAAATCAATTCATCAAGAACTGGAAGTGTGTTGAGCGAGTTGTATTTCTGTGTTTGTGGGTAATTGATACATTCAGAAGGCACGATGTACTGTACATGCCGTTGATTGGATTGCATTCCTCTCTACTCTTCCCCCTGCAGTAGGCTCACAGCAGATCTACCCCTCCTCCTACCGTACAGCCACATGCATGTTGCATGCATCCATCGTTACAAAACAAAACAATAAGCTAGCGATGGTGCTAATCGTGGAGGGTGCATTTAGAGGTAGAGTCGACTATTGCAAGCTATTTGTAAGCTAATACACATTTGGTCAAATTCGCCAAATATCTCCTCTCATTTCGCTAGTATACCGTTTTCTGCGTGTTGAAAAAATACTCTGATACTTGTATACAGCCAGTGTTGTATCTCATTTGTGAATACAATACAGTATATCCTTGACGCAAGAAGTTGATGCCTCTCTGTAGAACGCTGTTTGACAAGATGAACTAATTTGGCAAGACGAACACTACAATATTATTAGGAATAGGAGAGAGAATATAGCAGAATGTCCCAGAAGCAACAAGCGTTTGTGGGAGGGCAACCAATAGGGGCGGGTCTTACAGCCTGAATCAGAAAGATCTATCGAAGCTCCGCCCCACACACATTGAAAACACATTGCGAAGGCTAGGATATGTTTGTATGGTGATGCGGTCTGCATCACATTGTTTGTGTTCCCATTTCCATAGCCAGGGCTGTGTAGGCTGTGTAGAAACACCAGATTATTATTTCAGCTCCCTCACACAGAACGGGCAGCTAGAAGATCGTTGTGAGGAGATATTCGTAGAATATGACACAAAGATTAGTAGATTGAAATGGCCGAATAAACCTTTAATTAAGAGGTTCCGCATTATTCATCTTTAGTGTAAAAACAATTGTTAAAAATTTAAATTTTTATAATAAATCCATATTCATTCACTGTTTACATTGTGTTTTCGTCGTGTGACTATTAGAGAGCAAAGTTGCTTCTTTACGGAGGTGATTTATCACATTTCAGTTCATACAGCGATACTGTGAATTAACAACAAGGCAGCCCTCTTTTTCCACCTGCGTCTGTTTGGAGGGGTTTCATATAACTGGTGTGTAATGTGCATAAATCAGCAGTGCTGCAGAGAGCACTCTGTGACCACAGACACTGACTGGGTCACCACTTAGGCCTTCATTGGCCCAGCCACAAATGACTCCTTTAGCACCGCTGAAGTCTCACGCTGGAGAGGAAGCTGTTGCCATGGTTTGTGATGTGTTTTCAACAGACACACGCACACACAGACACAGACACACAGAGCTGTAACAGCCTCCGGGGTCTATCGACTGGCCGGGAGTTAATTCCACACTGTAAATAAATATATATAAATAAATATTAGCACTCCTGCACCTTATCAAGTACCTCGCCCACACACTCAAGCTCTCTCTCTCTCTCTCTCTCTCTCTCCCCCCCCCTCTCTCTCTCTGACCCATCGAGGCTTTAATTGAAACCGCTCACCACTAACAACTCTCAGAGGGTTCACTGTTCCCCCACAATCTCTCCCGTGAGGGGAAGGGGTGGGTTGTGGGGGGTTTAACCGCGGAACATCGAGAGAGGGGAGACAGCGCTTCATCTCATCTGATTGAAGGCGTGGCTTAACCATTTCGCACCTGCTTTCCCTTTTCAGAGTCCCAGCAGAGGACCAGGTCAAATCAGACCCGTGGACAGTTATTATACGCCCTGCCTGAAATCGTAATTGAGTGGAATATTTCAGTTGTCACTCATTTTGACAGTCTGATTCCTCATAGAGCATTATTACTAGTGTACATAATAGCATAATGCTACAGTAATATTATGCTCTGTATTGTACTACAACATTGTTTATACATGTTCTTTACATAATGAATAGATTAATGAATAAGTGAGTGAGGACACACACAATACTATTCATTATTGCAGCTGAGACTAAGTCATCACCAGAGTACAGTACCCAAATAGCCCAGCTGCACAAGGAACGTCTCTAAGTGACGCAGCTTAAATCCCGTCCTAGTTTTAAAACTATCTAAATATGATAGTTTTCGTTAACGAAATCAACTCTGACGAGAGCACTCTGAGACGCCGTAGTACTGTGCTACAACATACAGGAGGAACACATGACGGATACTAACGACACAGTATAGTATAGTCTACTATTTACACCACATATAGTATAGTATAGTACTGTATGTAATTCCCTCTTTCTCTTAAGTAACACACTTAACTTAACAAAGGTCTCAAAGAAACAGTATTTTGCTTATGAGGGACTGCTTCATGCCACTGTATAAATGTGTGATCCTACATATTATCCCGTCCATAGAGATATACAGTATATAAAGATTATATAGGTTGTCAATTGTGCTAAGCATGTTTTTACAGCCTATATGGCTTAACACACACTCACACACACACACACACTAACACGCACACTAACACACACACACACACACCATAATAGACACACACACACACACACACACACCACAACACACATGTACCAACACACACTTACACATACAGTCGTGCAACATCTTCCATGACGTTCCCGGGGAGGACCTGTTCCACGGGGGCCATCGGGGATGAAAGGAAGCACCCCCCCCCCCTCCCCACCCAGAGAATATATATAATATAGATATCAATAAACTCTTATAGCACTACCCTGCCTGCTTCCTCTCTCTCCCCCCTATCTCCTTCTCTCTCCTTCTCTCTCTCTCTCTCTCCCCCCATCTCCCTTTCTCTCCTTCTCTCTCTCTCTCTCTCCCTCTCCCCCATCTCTCTCTCTCTCTCTCTCTCTCTCTCTCTCTCTTCCCCTCCCTCCCTGTGCCAATACCACTCAACCACTTACCCTTGGCACTGGTCCACTGGAGGAATTTACATGTGCATTAAGAGGGGCCTCCTCTTCCCATATCTCCGCGGTGCCTCCGCTGGGCTGTATATCAGTCACAGCCAACATGCACTGTCCCGGTGTGCCATTAACCATTCTCATTCATTTTTGAACACTTGATTGACAGGGCTGGAGTTATTGCTGCGCTTACAGTTGAAGGAGCCCACATTGATCCTGACAGAAGGGGCCAGATGTCTCTCAGTGTCCCTGTCCTTAATCATGCATCTCCATTAAAGGAGTGGTGTGGGTCCGTGTGTGTGTGCGTGTGCGTGTGCGTGTGCGTGTGTGTGTATTACTTCTTCCATTGGCTAGATTCTAGCCAATAGAAGCACAGTGGATCCCCAGTACCGCCAATTGGACGCACTTGTCCAATCTTCAATATTACATTTTACAGTAACTAACAGAAGTTCATCTCAAGCAGTCAGCAATCACCACCTTGTTATAGCCAAGGAGCTACAGGCGCAGTACTGTAAATAGCCACCGGGTATACGTAAAAATGAATGAAAGTCAATTATATTTGTTCATACAAGACCAATGGCGTCATTCAGATCTGTACATAGACCAATGGCTGCATGACGTCACAGTCAAAACACCTCTCTTTTATACATTATGAAGTTATGTTTCCTAGTGATTAGAGGAAAAGCACATTTCTGCTCAGCCCAAAACAGAAGCTTTCAAACTCGTATAAATGGTGTGGTGTGATAAGATCGTACACGCTGTGTGCTTTAAGGCCGACATATCAACATTAAGTGGTGGGAGTCTTTCTCAGCCGTTCCGATGATGATAAACAAGAGGACTCACTCGTTCTATTAGCGGGAATGTCAGATTTATACAAATGTACCAGCAAAGTTAAACTTTAAATGCATACACACACAGATACACACACACACACACACACACACACACACACACACACACACACACACACCTTACACCCAAACACACACACACATGCCTGCAAAGTGCTTCGCCGGAGGGGGACTGAAAAGAAGGAAGGATGAAGATGTGATAGATTTATAAAGGGGCTTTGAAAAGGGGGCCGAATAAGCAGAAATAGATATCAGAGTGGGAAAGGCAAAAATAAGAAAAAATAAAAAATGGGGGTAATAAGCGGAAGGTTAGGTATGTGTGTGTGTGTGTGTATGTGGGCGGGGGGGTTGGGGGGTGGCCTAGGGCAGGAAGAGGGGAAGAGAGAGGGGATGGGGGTTGGTCAGTGATGGTAAAGCTGAATGATTGCTCTGTGAGAAATATTATTGATGATTCAGGCGGTGTGAATTATTAATGGGCGAAAAAGCATCTTTGAACGTGTTTCTGACATTCAATACTGACAGAGATCAATGGGCCTGGCATGGATGGGGTGGACAGGGGGCTTGGGGGGTGGGGGTGGGGGGGGTGGGTGGGGGGGGTGAGTGGGAAAATGAAACCAGAAGTCCTACTTAACTAAAAGAAGGAAAAAAAAAACCTTGCTGGACCGTGACTACAGTAAAGGTAGCCCGTGTCAACGCTACTTGAGTAACTGATCATATACTGTGTTTTGGGCACATTCAAAGGGATTTATTCTCAAAATAAAGGTGGACTCCTCGATTACATCCCCTCAAAAAGCCAAACTACTGCTTAAACTCACTGGAACCACACCTGGCCACCAATGTGTGTGTGAATACAGGTAGCACCAGAGCCATGTAGAAGAGACAGTCGCATTACCTCTGTTAACTCCGATGGACGGGTTCTTTCACAGCAATGGCGGATCGTAGAACCTCGTACCAGTTCCCGGAAGTTAGCTGAATCCGAATACTAAAAGCAACCATATTATAAATGTAGATTGGTGCATTTATTGACTACTAATCACCAAAAATTGCAGTTATGTATCGGTTTAAATGCCCACCAAGCACTTATGGTTTTGCATCTCCATAAATCATGTGACCATTGAGACATTTTCTTACTTCTGTTGGCACTACTTTCTGGGTAGCACGCCTTGCACTGACCAGGTTTCTAACCAAAACAACAATGTAATACTCTATTTGACTAATTGAGCAATGTGTATTTACTGTAAGTATTGTGTAAATAAAAATAAAATGTGGCCAAAGTAATAAACAAACAACAACATAACAATGAAGCGAGACAGGGGAGTAAATTGTATAGTTGATAATAGTAGACCTTATTTTTAATAAATGTTGCAATGAGATTATTTGCTAGTGAGTGACTTTGGGACTCACTTACTGTAAAAGTGAATGTAAACGCAAGATGAACAACGGAATACTTTCAAGTAAAGTCACAAAGCTTTTCTTAAAGACACACAGGGAGAGAAGAGAGAGAGAGGGAGAGGAGGAGAGAGAGGAGAAAGAGGGGTGGAGAGATATGGACTTGTCGGAGGGAGTCAGACGGGACCTCTGGGTGTGTGTGGGGGGGGGGTCATGAGATAGTGTTGAAGGTGATTGGTTGTGACATTGTCTTAGGTCTAATGCTCCTCTTCAGACGCAGCGAAAACACACACACTCACACGCACACACACGCACACACACACACACACACACACATTTACAGAGAAAGACAGCAGTCAAGTGGAGGAGAGACTGTGGCCAAGATAAATGTGTGCGTGTGTGTGTGTGTGTGTGTGGGGGGGGGGGGGGGGGGGGGGGGGGGGGGGGGGGGGGGGGGGGGGGGGGGGGGGGGGGGGG
>JAODUH010004878.1:0-10443 GCA_027564835.1 Typhlichthys subterraneus | reverse complement strand
TGAGGAAAGAATGTGTGAGTTTTCATAGAAAACATGAAATTGTCTGGGTGACCCCAAACTTTTGAACGGTAGTGTACATCTGAAAACACATACAGTACACGCTACATAATGTACCTCTCTGTTCTGGTCTTCCAAAACCACTCTGGTGACTTCCACTAAGGAAAATGGATCTGGAAGATGCTGGACTACTGTGGTGTGTCACCCAGCATCTGTACAGAGTACTAACTGTACTGAGGTCATGAACAGGTCTGCATCCACACAAGGAATTATGCCTGCATGGCATTTCATTTCAGTGCAGATAGGATACTTTTAGAAAATGTAAAGAGAATTGTGTGAATAAAAAAATACACATTTTCAAATATATCTGTATTAGTGTGGATGTGACTAAGCTGAGATTTCACATTTCTGTCTTTTCTCGGTCAATATAATTCTTCAGTAATACATATTTAAATATTCTTTAGCGATTGGACAATTTCCACAGCTGGCCTCTTTGGTGAGAACAAAAACAATAAAAGTGTCTAAAGAGTGAATGATTTCTATGGCTTATCAAGAATCTGTTGGCCATAACACCCAATTTCCCGACAAGCATATCTCTTGTAGGAAGGAAATCGTTTGGAAGAAGTGGCACTTTAGTGTTGGTCTTTCCTGTGGCATGGGGAGACAAGACCATGACGCCAATAGGCACAGATGCAGCACAGATGAAATATTGAATCCATTTTGCGGAGTGAATGGTTTAATGCTAATGTTTGAACATTGGCAGTGACTGTTCACAAATATGGTTGGTCAAATCTATCAGTTATACAGTATATAGCTAAACAAAATGTTTAGCCAATGCGTAAACTATGTTAGCTTAAATTGTTTTATAGCTACGCTACTTCATTTAATTAATTTTGATTAATGTCATTCATTAAAGGAAATGTTATACGGTATGTATTTATTCAGCCATAACCTAGGCTATATGTTATTTAGAGAGAAGTTAGTCCTACAGGTTTCTTTCTTTGTTTGGTTAACTACATTCACAGAAACATGCATTGTCTGTCTCACCATGTCCTGTGTCGTGGAAACTTTCCAATGTCAAGGATCTCTTTAACAGACATCAGGTCACCAGGGATGATGGGATAGAAATCTGCATAGGATGCTTCCTCCTCACTGTATCATCATGGGAGAATGGATTAACAACAGCAAGAATACAGCTGGTTGATGGACTCTTGTTAATAGACAACACATCTAAATAAAACTCAAAATATAGGAAAAATAATTGAGATTGAATATTCATAAATGTCATCAGACTACTAGTCACATTTAGAATATTGAACTTAATGTCCTGTCTTGCCTACACAATATAAAGCACCGCGCTGCTGTACCCAATCTGAACAGTAGGGGAGGCCACATATTAGGGTGAACTCTGGAAACACAGCCAAATATTATGAATGAGCATTGATTTATTCAGGTACTTTGTAGTTTAGGCACCATCATCTTAAACCCCACACAGAAAAGCTGCACCAACACTTTTATTTTCCTTCTATATGCAAACAATAACAAAATAAAATGTGTCTTGAGAATGCAAGAATCCACAGCTGTGACACTGTCTGTAAATATGGTGTCAACACTGTAATACCCACTTGTATGTCTCCTCTGTACATGAAAACACAGGCTTATGTGGCGCATACAAAGGTTTGACTTGCAAGGCTGTCTGTCAAATGCTCAACATGTCACGCACGTCAGTGTAAGATCTTGCACAGGATATTGCATGTTCACGTTCAAACAAGGCACTAATCACTGTAATATCCTGCATTTCTATTTTAGCATTATTTATTGTCTGTGATGAGGTCATTTGTCATCTTATCAGAAGTGAAGGTGAAAATGATTATGATGATCTGTTTTAGGTGTGCGGTGTATGTACCATAAAACGTATTACAGACAATATTTCCTATTACATTGCACAATTTAGATTTAGGTCATGATGTAATACAATATTTTCTCCTGCATCTGTAGCATTGTTTTTTTTTCCTATTCCTATTTTATATATATCTGTGCTTTAATAATGTCCCTGCTGGTTACTGGGGAATTCACAAACATATGGACAATATGTAATATCCTAAGTAATAGAGCTGTAGCAGTACTTTATGATCTTTATTTTGTCAAGTCTAACACGAGCAGAGTAGTGAACTAGCCTGACACAGGCCATCTGTTTCGTCGGTGCCTCTAACATGAGAGGTCCTACACAGAGAGTGCAGCCAATAGCGCATGGGCTGTTTTCTCTGGAGTGTAAGAAATCTCATCATAATCAACTGCATCTGTTTGTTACCCTATCCGCACTCATGCATACACACATATGCTATTGTCTACAGGGAGCTTCCGTTAAGGAGCAACGCAAACTCATTGGTTACGTGACATATTTCTTTCATTGTAGACCAACTGATTTGGATTTGAGCCAGTTCTATAGATCTATCAACAACAGTGTCTATTCTCCTGACTGATTATGTTAATTTTGGAATATTTTCGTCATAGTCCTAAAGGGAACGGTGCAGTGGTTTGTGTTCTGTTCACTCAATGAGAAAAAGTAGCTGTCAACATAAAGTGCTTTTAAGTCACAAACTGCGTCACACACACTAAAACATTAACCGTCCGTTAAAGTAAGCTGGCCGTTTCTACACCGGCCCCGCCTCCAGTGAACAGGGTGGGTGTTGTTAGTGACAACAAGGTCACCAGAGACAACAAGGCTAAAAGCATTTCTGTAACAGGAGAGACTTCTGTTCCTCTTTTATACACAGTGAACTTGCAATATAAGAAGACTAATTATAAACATGTCAAGAGAGTATTTGAAGGCTGAGAGCTTTGCTTATTTGACATTTGCTACCCAGATGTATTATTCTTTTGCATTACAGCTCCATACCTTAAAGAAAATAAACACAAATTTGCTTGGTCGAATGAACGTTCCCCCAGGTGTTGTGTGTATTGTGGGACTCCCAGCGACTATACCTTCCTGGTATCACGCCTATGTGTTGTTTGCAACAAGCCAGCATATGACAATGCAAATGGATGCAACTTCCCCTTTTCTTTTGTTTATAAGCTGAGCCATGTCCCCATTTCACAGCGGCCAGAAAACCACTTCTGCTTTTCCAGTGAGCCTGTGCCGTTGAATAATATAGTAGGCCTACTGTGCCTTTGGCTCTGTGTGAGTGTGCGTGCGTGTGGTGGCTGTGTTGTTATTTACATTGCACATGCAGACACTAATACGTGCGGGCAAACAAAACAACACATTTTATAACATCACCATGATGTTTGGGGAAGTCCACTGCCACATTGGGGTCAGGTCTGGTTGTAGCTACATAGAATAACATGTGCCAGTCATATATTACTCCTATTGGAGTAAATATTACATTTACGAACCTTGCTTGTGACCTCAATACTTGAAATGAATGATATGATCTATTATATAAAACACTCTACGTACATGTTAACATTACATGGGTAATTACACGGTGTGACAAATGTTTTAACCATGTTTAGGGTTTTATATACAGTAAATTTAGCCATTCCATACAGAATAAACAAAATATTTGTAATCTATATTGAATCAGCATTCCATATTCCTAAAGTTGGTTTCTAAATTACTACTGTACGATCCAAATATCAGAGAAATGCTTGATTGAAAAAGGAAAATCTATTTTTTTTTTTTAAAAGTGCTCAAAGAATTATTATGAGTACAGTTTTGGTAAAAATGTGGGATGTCATGGTAAAATGTTATCTTCAATTGAAAAACAATCAGGCAATTCTGAGATGGTGTGGTGGAAAGATTTTCCGAATTCAGATTAAATGGCACACATGTTCTGGGTAGCACTTCAGAGAATATAAAAGCCATCTCTGATTTTCATTATTTTTAATATGTATTAGATATGAAAACTAGCATACAAAGCCATGGCCTGTACTGGACTTGACAATTCTTGTGTGGGGTCCAATTTTGGTCTAATTGAGAATATGAAGAATACTGCTGGAAGACAATAATTCTCATCTCCTTAGCGGTACAGTTCCATAAAGCTGGCCAAAGGCCATCTTGCTCCCCCTAATGGGAAAATATTTGAGTCCTCACTGCATGTATGACCTAAACCTAGTATTCACACCACACCTGCTGTCTCATATTCCTTTAGCACCAAGGGAGACAGGATTTCAGTGTTGCTAACCCCAGCTCTACAAAATAATTGCTTATTCTAATCAGTCTAGAGGAGGAAAACGAGTCCATTTTCCTTTTATTCTCCCATGCAGATTGTAGACCCACAGGTTAGCTTAATTTAATAACTGTAGAAGTTGGGCCCTGTGAAAATGAAAGCACATTTGAATGTACCTTCTGGGCATTTTAGAAGTTGCTACTATTAAATTTCGTACTATTACATCTGCTAGATGTTAAGCGCATTGTGCCAGTAGTTTTCTGTTCTTTTGTCACAGTTTCCCCACTGTCAAAGTGACCAGTGAAAAAGAGAATTGAAAGCAGAGGTTGTTCACCATTTCATTTCAGAAGGGCTTCAGTGTGTGTATGTGTGGTACATATGCAGTCACCCTTAAGATGGCATAGCTGTGTGTATGCCGGTAGGCTACTCCCGTCTCTCTGCCTGCTGCCGCAGGTGCCCCTTGCACCCTCACTGCACGTATCCCCTAGACTTAGCCTCTAGACACCTCTAGAAATCATAGACTCTATTGCCCACAACACAAGGGCGCTTAGGCAACACTGCAGACAAGCCAAACAAAGGTGGAAGAAGGACAAGCTACATGTATCTCTGGGTTTATTCAGGGGCAGTATTGTAGAAGATCAAAAGTTTGTAAAGGTAACGAAGATGAACCATCTCTCATCTGTCATAGCTGACAGCCGCTATGAACCTAGTGTGCTATTTAACACTATAAACTCTGTCCTGAATCCATCCACCTCTGCTCTGACAGATGTTTCAACCAGTATGTGTAAGAAGTTTCTCTGTTATTTTATTGATAAAGTAGCATCAGTCAGGCAAAATGCCAGTGTGGAGGTTAGTGTGTTTGTACCTGCCACTCCTGTGCTTTCTGCTGTGTTTTTTGAGCCTGCTCACTGAGGTCGTACAACACATGAAAACTACCAACTGTCCTTTAGACATTGTTCCCTCCAGGTTGGTGAAGGAGGTTTTTAGTACCATTAGGTCAAGTCTACTCACTTTTTTAAATTCTTGTCTAAGCTTTGGTTTTGTTCCAGATGCTTTTAAACATTCTGTTGTCAGGCCCTAAGAAGCCTAATATTGACCCCAAAGTGTTGTCCAATTTTAGGCCAGTCTCCTATCCGCCCTTCTTTCTAAGGGTTTGGAAAAAGTTGTTTGTAAACAGTTACAAGACTTTCTACAACATAATTCACTGTTACTTAAATGGTTTAGCTCCTATTTGGCAAACAGGAGTTTCTCTGTCACGATTGGTTACTTCTCCTCGTCATCTGATCCTCTCTCTTGCGGGGTGCCTCAGGGTTCAATTCTTGGCCCCGTCCTGTTCTCTCTATATATGTTGCCATTAGGGGCTATTATAGACAAGCACAACCTGTCATTTCATTGTTATGCAGATGACCTGCAAATGTATCTGCCTATGAAACCAAATGATAGTGTCACACTAATCTGCCTTCTTAGTGGCATTAATGATATTAAGTTGTGGCTCTCTCATAACTAAGATTTATAAGATAAAACTGAGTGTATCGTCTTTGGTATTAAAAGCACATCAATCTGGGAGTTTTGACTTCATACACCAAGCAAACTGTTAGGAATTTGGGTGTGACATTCGATTTCAGCATGACATTTGACAAGCAAATTAGCAATGTTGTCAGAATGAGGTTCTTCCAGCTTGCGGTCTTCAGATCAACTGTCCCGAGGTTGAGGAACAAACGGTGGGGTGATCGTGCTGTCGCTGTTTCTTCCCTGAGACTCTGGAACAAGCTACGTTAGGACATTCGTACTATTACGGATGTAGTTCTTTTTAAATCACAACTTAAAACATATTTATTTCAATGGCTTTTAATACGCAGTAGTAAGGTGACAGTTTACCTATTTTTCTCTTGTTTTTATGTAATCTTATCTGATTTACTGTTTTCCATCCTTCATGTCTTCTATTGTTTTTATTGAATGTTATGTTGTTCATTTTTCGTTGATGTAAAGCACTTGGATACCTGTGGGTTGCTCTAAAGTGCTATATAAATGATTGTTGATTGATTGATTGATAGACACATAGCCCCTAGATTTAACCCATAGACACGTAGCCCTTAGACTTAGCGTCTAGACACCTAACCTCTAGACACGTAGCCACTAGAATCTAGCTTCTAGACACTTAACCTCTAGACATGTAGCCCCTAGACTTATCCTCTAGACACAGATCGATGTACCAGTACGTTAACATTCGTTTTATATAGCAAGATAGTTATTGTTGCTAACATAGTCAGAACACCTCATCAGTATCGGCTTTACTGCTACCGGTAACTATGTACTTTTAACAATTTAACTAACTATAACTATAACATTATAACATTTTGTTCGCACTAGCCCTCGAGCCAATCAAGAATTGGGATGCCCTACTCCTTCACATGGGCTAGGTGGTAGGGGCAAGGGGTGAAATGGGATTCAGCCTTAAGGCCCATTTGTGCTTCTGCATCAAACTTACGTCTAGCCTATGGCGTCGGCTACTATGGCGAAGCTTCAACATATTATACTTCTACGCCACGCAGACCTGTGCATCTTGACTGCGCATGCAATTGATAGGAAGTGCCAAAATGCGGAAGTGCCATCTCTTGTTTTGCGGCTGAATTAGAACACATATTAAGTGTGTTTTGAAATAAGCATATAAAATATTTATTTCCAGCGAATCTCTTAGTTACACCAACATGTATAATAGGAAACAATCTGCCAACACAAAATAGTATTTATAAAAGACCTTTTTTCGCTGCCGTACAAAAAGGAAATCTCAGGAGAATCCCTGTTTTAGTTGTAGGCTATAGACTTGGTTAATAATGACATAAAACAGTTTCTTTCCAGCAAATATAATAACTATACCAGGATGTTCAATGGGTGTCAATCTGTACATGCATGTAGATTATGGCGCTGTTATAAACATTCAGAATTCCAATGCACTACATATGGGCTTGCATTCACAAGATGGCTGCAACGAATCGACGGACGGACTGATGGACAGGTAGTTACATTTTGGGAGAGGTTTATGCCAGCCTACACATCGTAGCCTTACGCATTGGTTACGACCTATCCGTATATGACGCCGTAGTTTTGATGCATAATCATAAATTGACCTTTAGCCCTGAGACTTAAACCCCCTCCTCCCAGCCTATCAGCCCAGCCTAGCCTCTTGAGACCATCCGGATCTCGTGGGCTTCAGATAATTTTCGCTGTGAGAATCAGTCTGCAGTGTGTCAGGTCCAGATATCAACCAGGAGAAAAAAAGACTCTCATGCCTGTGTCTTCGAGTATATATGTTTTGTATTTAAAAATAATAGCAATTGGACACTGGTAATCATATAACCATCCCCAAACCCACCCACCATAGAAGCACTGAGAGGTGGTCTAGTCGACTGTTTGGCATCCACACCTGGCTGTCTACTGGGAGCCCCTATGTTAACAACTATTCTGGGCGAGGCCCTCCACCTGAACATGTCAGAGAACATCAGCTGTGTACTGCAGGAATGATGTGAACAGTTATTGTACCACCTCCACAACGTCTCTCCCCTCACAGCGACAGCTCTCTCACTTGGGTCTGCTGCTTTGTATCCAGTAACCCCTATTATTTCTCAGCATAGACCTATACTGTAGCACGGGCACCGTCACTATCCCTCAGCTGCTAACTGTAATAACAGCAGCTGCATTCTATGCATACCTCTGATGCCCTCTGCTCCTCTTTTAAAACGGTTAATGTTGGGCTTCTAAACATGAGGTCTGTAGCTAACAAGTCTTTGATATGTTTAGCTTTCATCAGTGCAAGTGATTTAGACGTTTCCTCACTGAAACATGGTTTAACTCAGGGAGCCTACAGCCACTTTAAAGCAACAGCTCCAGGCATTACACAACTTCATTCACAGGCAAATGAGGAATGGTTGCTGTAATTTATAGGGCAGATTTTAAATGCTCACAAACTTAACACTACAATTTTTACTAATTGAATCACCTTATATATATGAATGAATTGCCTAATAACCTACAGACCTAATAGTGTTTATATGGAAAAATCCTATTTCATTTTATGGTCAATATGACAAAACTATATTTTGTGGTGATTTTAACATTACATGCTGCTACCCCTGCCCAGACATTTTATATAGTAAATAGTATATTTAAATATCCCTCAAGTGGTAAAGGATCACACTGTGATTTAGTTGTATATTGTGATCTTAACCTTAAGGACATTAAGACTAATGATATCTGGGTTTCTGATCACAAAGCAGTTTAATTTAATGTGTGTTTAATGTACATCATTCCTTGAACCTCATTTCAATACATCTGCACCCTGCCAGATTTTTAACACCATGTCTAACAACTGCTCAGAATGGTATGCTAGTGGACTGGAGATATTCAGTGATTATTACAAAAAGTGTATTATCTTACAATCGCTTACCATGCTGCCATGAACACAGATAAGCTGGTCTCCCTTTTTAACCACATTTGCTTTACTGTTCTTGCTATTGCTCCAACAAGCAAAGTAAATCAGTTAAAGCCTCTCAACCTTGGCTAAATGAAGCCAACCAAGCTGTAAAAACAGAGCTCAGTGATCAACAAGCAGCAAGTCATCACAATGCCAGGCTTATATGTGATGTGACGTCTTATAGTGTGTAATTTATATTCTCCGTGGCAGTGGGTACCGGGGCAACAGGGGATCAAGTATTCGCTGGGCTATCTCCAGAGGACATGTCCTTATTCTGCTGTTGTTGCTTTTAATGTGTTCTGCTTTATCTTCAAAGAACTTTGTAAACTGTGTTTTTAAAGGCAAGACATTAGAAAACGCAAGGAGACATGTGTGTGTATATCCAGTCGTGCGTGACAGACATTTTTATTCCGATTACTAGAAGAATGCTAAGGTAAGAGGGTATAAGCAAATAAGAAGAAACCCTTTTATGGGTGTATGTTTATTTTCCTATGGTAATTCAATTGAGTGAGTGAGTGAGTGATATTAGGACTCAACTAGCTAAGCTAACCACAATAATTATTACATATTTACTTTAAGTACATGCATGCATTCAGCCATAATGTAGCACTAATAGCACTAATTCCATTAAATTAAGTTAATGAATTAATATAATTTAGAAATGGTTCAAAAGTTAGCAAGTGACTCTTCACCATGTACACTACATTGTTAGCACCTGGACGTGAATGTTTTCTTCTTGATCTGCGAGGATAGCTCCATGCCATGGGACATCTGGGATGACTGTGCCTCTTGCTCTTGATGAATCACTGTCCGGGTTTCCATGGCGACCTGCTTACTGCCACCTGAAGAGGGAGGGGAAAGGAGAGGGGTGAGACTGTCCACATGGAAGCTGGGCCATTCCATTCAGTCGGCGAGGTAAAAAAATGTTGAAGCATGTCGAGCTACGATCTTTAGAGTGCTCTGATTGATAGTGACTTACACCGCATTAGGAATGCAAGCAGTATCAACTCAAGAACAAGGTTACAACATAATTAAAGATGAGATCTCATCTTCACACTAAATACACTGCTTCAAACTACTTTTAACCATTCCATTACCCACTCTAAATATGTAATTTACTGTATCTAGAGCTCAGAGAAGGTAAGGTACTAACTATAAGGTAAAAAAAGTACTAAATACCAATTCCAAACAAGGTTGTGCTGAATTGAAATTTGGTCCCATGCTTCTAGAGAATTGTAAAATGAGCTCAAAGACAGATACAGTAAGTGTATGGAAATGTTAATTACACCATTTAGCACTGAGAGATTAGCGCTACAATGAGAGCAGACAAGTTTTCACAGCTCCAGTCGTCTTTGGATAATGACTGAAGTCCATTAAGTGTCACCACATAATATACTGGGATCACTTTCTGTTAAAGGCAATGTCCAAAGGTTCTATTGGCAAGCACCTGTGTGTATAACTGTGCCAATTGTCACTTGACTGGCATATGACAACTGCCCCATCAAATCATATTCAAACATATTTTGAGTTTTTCCACTGGGAGTATTTCCAGTAGAAGCATATTGATTTAGTGTTGATTGATGTGTATTCTGATCCACTTTGAGACTTAAACTGTAACTAATTAAATACATAAACCTACCCTGATTTATTTATATTTCTAAATTAAAATGATGATGTTGTGGATAAGAATTATCAAAAGCAACTCTACACTGTTAAACTTTTTCCTGTTAAAAAACGGTAATTAACTGGCAGCACGGTTGCCAGGAAGTTACTGTTAAATTAACGGTGTCTTGCTGTTGCTGA
>JAODUH010004877.1:0-10444 GCA_027564835.1 Typhlichthys subterraneus | reverse complement strand
CCCTTTTAATGAAAGGTATTTGCTGTTCTGCAGTGTAAAAGTTCAGCCATTGCGGTGGGGCCCCTCTATAAAAGTTAACTTGTATTGTCTCAGTAAGGTCTGCGTCATTATGTCTTTCAAACTTATTTGCTGAAAGAACATCCAGAAGTGGAACATGATCCCAGAATTCATTTCCAACATCAATCAGATCCCCACGAGCAGTAGACAGTCTCTCCATTTTAGACCAAATTCTTAAGTTTTGAATCCTTTATAGACACATTAAAAATAAGAGTTAGATCTAAGTAAAGGTAATTAAAATGAGTTGAACTATTTAAGAAATGCCATGGTGGTTAGGAATTCAACATGAAATCAAAAACACATGCAATATGCATTTAACCATTAAAAAGTATGAATTATGATGTACAAGCAAATGTAAGCAGAATAGTCTCTGATCCAATATGCACGAGTTTCATAACATGCAATAATAATTATGACTTTAATTCAACAGTGTAAGCAAAGTAGAAACTGACAAACAGTTTCCACTTGTTGCCCCCCTTTTGTATCCCTTTGTCTTTAGAAATTGAACTTCCTACTCCTGTTAATATGACTATATGCTCTAGTGGACCAGTTCAGTTGATGACATAATGATGACAATCTCTCTATTTATTAAACTACTGTAAATCAAGGGTGACAGGCCACCATATATAGGATGAGATGAAATTATCCAACATAGCTATGCTAATGACCCATTAGCATATTAGACCTAATAATGTAACACAGGCAAAACAATTCATCTGATATACATACCTCTCGGAACGCTCTGTGGACTTCGATGCAGTAAGATGGGTTGGGTTTATATTGTGGCATGCTCCACCTTAGAGATGTACCGGCGAATAGCAGTGCCAACACACATGTGATAGATATAACTCACATCAGCCACGCCTTTCTGTCAGTAACACTGTATGAACAATACAGCCATGCAAAATGCATGTTAAATAATGCTGTCTATCAAGTTTCACCGCATATTTTTTGTTTCTTTTCTTGCATGGCTATTCATACTGGTTTACAAGAATTTACTTGAATTTTATTTTCAGTTTTTTAACCTCCATCCATGTTATACGTCTTTGATTGTATATAATGTATTTTATTTATTTTACCTTGATTTTTCCAGGAAGTCTCATTGAGATCAGAAATCTCTTTTACAAGAGACCTGGCCAAGGTGGCAGTCGCACGGAAACATAACATATTAAAACATGATTTAATCAACCACACTATAGTAATAATAATACAATAACAAGTCATCCACAGGCTCCCCCACATGTTAGAAAACCACTGCTCCAGACAACACATTAGGTTAGCAAATATATTTTAATATTTATATTAATTTTAGCACAATGACAAAAACTGCATCATTTCAACTCAGTCTCATTTTAAATCATGACAAGCCACATCTGTAGGTATTTACCAATACACATATACCATATCTTGTTGTAATTTGAATTTCTGTAAAACCACTACCTTAGCAACAGTTCCTAACAGCATATTGAGCCCATGGCATCATATTGGTTTTGTTACGTATGTAATGAACATAAGACAAATTAATGTATTCACACACTTTTGCTGAAGACCCCCCACTTCTCATCATAGGGTCTCTCTTTTATTCAGAATGACTCACATATTTATAATGGACATTTAAGATGTCCTATACATTTGTACTTGATCAACAGATGTAGGAAACCGATACAGAGACTAAATGTACGTGTCTGACCTTTACATGTTGAGCCCAATCATTACACATCTACAGACTAGAGCGAATATAAACTAAATCACTGGAACGTTTTTACCGTACACTCAACCTTTTACACAAAGCCACACAACTCCATCGAACGGGATCAGTCAAAAACTTAAAAACACAAAACACAAATGCACCATGTGCATCTATAGGCTACAATTGCAAACAATATGAAGAAAACAAATGAGAGAACCTTGCCAGAACCATCTAAAATGCACACTTGCTTAGTTCACTTAGATATAGTAAGCCATTGTAGGCTAATACACATTTTTTGTCAAAGCAACCTACCACTGAAGGGAGAGGTGCTTTTGTTTTGATCAAGTTAAAATATCAACAAGCTTTCTACAGAATGACTGACTATACCTTTAATGTGAAATGTACTGTATCGTCAACTCATCCTGTATGCAGTCTTGCAACTAATAAGAGGTTGGCACTCTATTCATCCATGGTTTGGTTTTTTGTGCATAAAAATGTAAACTTCAACAACAAAAGATATTGCCATGTACAGCAGCACTGTGTGGTGGTCTTACTATGTTGAGAAGTTATAAGCAAAGATACTGGCATAATAACAAAGACGGAGCTGTCATGCATTTCAATGGAAGCGAAAATGGAACACTTCTGGTCTCTTGCTGTAAGTGGGCGTGTCACTACCTTACATGGACCGCTTGGTCGTTCTGGTCTGCAAAAATCGCCGAAAAGTCCTAGCAGGACTCCGCCAGACTACTGCTCTAATACCCATTGTTTTTGCTAAGATTAGGGGCAGCAAGATGACATTGAAGTCAAAGCGTGGTGTTTCTAAATGGTGGTAGAGCTAGAGGAGGCGATCAATACAGTTGTAGCAACGGCGATTGTTAAACTGACAAGAGGTCTACGCCCAGTCGGTGGTAGAGCCCTGGTATCTTAATCCCGCTCCCGGTGAATTTATAACCAGTTCTGCCCACACAATGTGTGCGTTCCAAGGAATCGTAGAAACTGGAAGTGAATACTGTGGTGAAGCTATCTTCAGTTAAAGTGGTTGTGAAAAACTGCCGTTGCGCGTTGTATATTACGCACAAATGAATTGCAGGATTTGTTGATACAGTTCTAAATATAATACCATGTCGGCACGTCCAGTATAAACGTTAATGTTTTTGACGTATTAAGACATTTTAAGACTTAAGAGAGGATCAGCCAATCTAAAAGTAACCACCCCCTTCCATAAATCGAATGTGGAAGAGCTGTCTGTTGAATCCTCCCTGTAATTCCAGTCTCTGTTATAAGGTTAGAATGGACAAGGTGCAAAAAGGTCTCAATACTTGAGACATTCATAATCCACGTCTCCTCCCCTTCGATAACATTTCTTAATAAAACAGCATTCTGTGTGACAGTATGTCCGTTGATACGTCAGTTGGACACCATTATTTTGATTATGACGCGTCACTCAAACATGCTTCAGTAATAAACACTAGTGAGATTACTGTATTCCTGCTGATTACCCCTGGTAATGGGCTTTTTACCATATTTCAAGTATTCCCACTATCAAAACCAGTCTTGCTCCCTTCATTTATACAGCCAACATTGACAGGGAAGTAAAACTCTTTTCACCTGCAGCCTTTTCTACACCCATTGAACAATTTTACATCTACGTTATATGGGGAGATATTTTAGAGGGAGAAAAAAATAAAAATAAAATAAATAGAAGACTTCAAACAGTGTCTGCAGACAACATTACAATAAGAACCTCCACATTTCATATTCATGAGATGTATATTTTATATTTTGGCAATTGCAGATGCCTCAGAAAAAACACGTAATTAGATTGAGGGAAATTATATATATATATCTATATATATTTCCCTCTGTGTATACATATAGAACACACCTCTGACAAAGAATATAACACAAAAATACACTATGTAGCAATATACTGTAGCAATGTAACAATGGAATTTAAAACATGAATGCAGATAACATACCTGCAGTGATGCATCGTGTAACCTTTAGATAAACACAATAACTTCCCCATTAAATTTGTCATATTAATGAACATATCCTGTAAAATCTACAATGTATAGGCATGAGATCTATTAAAAATAAACAATAAAATAAAAAGAAAAACACAGACACAAACATTGGTATATATTCACAGGCCATGTGGAAAATGAAATAAAAGTTACAGGATATAAACCACATATCCTAGGAGGAGAGCACTGATATGTTATAATGTAGCTGTAAGCTGTGCATGTTGTTGTTGTATGGATATACTGTAAGATAGGTCTTGTTTATACTAAAATGCCAGCATTTATCAAGTTATACGGCCAACTTGGTGTATCAGTGCTGATGTGTTGATATATTGTGTCAGTGGCCCTGGGAAAACACTATTCGTCCATACCCTGTGTTTAATATGACAGAATAGCATTTTGGTTGTTTAATGTACAAGTTGGTGACTTGTAATTGAAGACGTCAGACTAAATAACAATGAATAAGCTCTATGCCACAGTTGCTGAGCAAACAATGCAGAATGGAATGTAATATTTCACCCAAACATAAAAGACACAAAACTACTGTATGTTTAACTTCACAACACACAAAGATGTGGAAACAATACCAACATACAATATGGGGGCAAATGCAAATGCATTGTCTGAAGCGAGATTTATTAGCTTGATGACGAATATCACATTTCTGGCTTGTTTTATTACATTTTTTTATTTGACGTTTACAATGTTCTTTACAGATGTGCCTACTGAAATTCAGACAGAGAAAATAGGTCACCTTATCACAAACATCTATATTCATAACTTGATATTCAAAACAGATACACATAAATAATAAAGAGGTAAAATAATATTAAATGTTCCCTTGCAATAATCTAAAAACATGCAAGGTTTGGAATATGAACATTTATGGACAATAAAGAACATGTTGTCATTGTATGCCAGACCATTTCCCACAGGTCATAGCGGTAAATAAACCTGCCTCACTTTGCTCAGTGAAAGATTTTCAGTTAAACTATGTGACAGTGATATTAGTGGTCACACGCTTTGCCTCAGATGCACAGAGATGGAGAGATGGGACACCGCTTCTCTTAAAACGTTCTGGCTTAGCAAGAGCTAAGGTTCACGGTTAGGATGCCAAGTGTCAATAACACTGGTCAACACTGATATCGTTACTGACTTAATAAGGCCCTAATCTGTAGTATCTTGGTGTGCTGAACACAAATATAACCATTAACATTTTTTATTGGCTCTCGTTTTGAAGATATTTCATGTAGTTCATTTTCTGTTTCACCGTGTAAATGTATCCAGTAGGACTGCAACAACATCCTAAATAAGCCTAGAATGATGTAATATTGCATTGCATAATACCATCATGCACACATCATCCAGAGACGATTGCATAATTTTCTGATGCAATGCAATACTACTGCCAGGCTGCTGCTGAAGTAAGATGACGTCAGCAGTGTACTATATAAAGCCCAGTAAGAAAGGTTGAGCATTAAAAATATTTCAGACTTTGTGCGAGACAGTTTAAGATACTGTTACGTAAAACCGTTATTTTATCCACAGAACACAGAACAGTAGTGCTAATTACATAAATGTTTTGCAGATTACAACAAAACTAGAGCCAATTTTGTCATATTTGTGTTGAACACATAAAACATTGATAAGAAATGACAAATGTTATTTCAGCAACATGACTTTTGTAAAAATGTTTTGACCAGTGTAATTAATTAGCTTCCTGCTGGAGAAGATGGAGATGGGAGATTGATTTTACGTGCACATATTCCACTATTTACACTATACACTATTTGTAAATGACACGTTGTCATATTCGGAAGAATAGTGGAATATGTGAGTGCATAAAGACCATCCCTACAGAAAGATTGCTGCCATAAGCAAGTAATATTACGGTACTCATTATTATAATTACACTGACATTTGTCGGATTAGACTATTAAAATTAACTTAATAATAATAATAACATACATTTTTATTTTTAATGATTTAGTAAAAACTGAGATTATAGAATTAGCTGGGGATGTTGTTTTGAATTTTTCTATAAACAATGAACATCAGAAGGCAAACATTTATTTTCCATATCATACAATGACGGCATAAGACTTCGATTTTTTTCTTAGTCCCAGCACCTCGTCTACTGTCTCGATGCCTAGCTTTAAGAGCACACTTCTATTTGTCTAGCTTCAATCCATAAACATGTTTTGAACATAAGCAGATGTTTTTAGCTCCTCTGTCAATTTGTCTATAACATTTCAAACGTTATTAAAAGTGCATTCTTTGATGCGACCGTCGTGGCCCACCAAGGGCCGCCGGCCTTCAGAGAACCAGCCAGTGAACAAAAGCCCCTGTCCACCCACAGCTCAAAACTCAACTGACGAGCTTCAGTTGTGACTAAAACGCGGCATTGACAGAGGTTCAACGCGAACGTAAATGCATAGTATACCAAACACTGTAAGACTATATAGCAGTACAAAAGAAGAGAAACATAAACAGAAGGAAAGAAATGGATCGCAGAAACTGTGATTGCAAGTAAAAGTCTTGAGTCATTGGCACTGGGTGCAGAACAGGGCTGGGAGTTTTGACAGGGAATGAAATGTAGCTGAGATATCATGTAGGGCAAAAACAATGACCGTAGCCTATAGCATATGTACATACAGTGTACATGTATATATATACAATACATATGCTATAATTTATAATAATTTATAATATTTGCTATAATGCTATAATTCCAAATCATTTTTTTTTTTTTTAACATTGTTGTTATATTTTAAAATGACTGTTTATGGACCTACACACATTTTAGTACATTAACGCCACAAGTCCATAGGAATCTATTTATTTATATATTTATTATTATTATATTCTATTATTTTATTAATTTATTTAAATGAACACCATCCCAGAGGCATTTTAACATACGATCACAAAGGCAAGGCAACCACAGTTCTGGAATATTGTCAGTTTTGGAATACATATAAAGTCTACTACGGTAAGGCGTCATTGCAGGGATAAAAGACACAGTGTATAGAATTGCAGTTACTGTATAGTAAACTTGAACAGTCTTGCTAGATATAATGTTGGCATACTGTTGCCGAGGCAGCTCAGAATGCACCAGGGATGGCATGGGTGTCTGACGCGAACAAATAAAGCCACTTAACGATCGGATCTGTGTATGGTATATAGGCTTGCTATATATTGATATTGTCGTCCCCTTTTCATTGTAAATCTTTGATTGTTTTACTCCCTACACATAGTTGCACGCACGCACACGCACATACACACACACCCCTCCAATATTTTGGGCAGTTAATTTCTGGCAACTTGCACAGTAAATAACTATAATTACCATTAGATTGTATCTTTTGTTTAAATATAGGTTTATATTTTCTGATATAATGTAGTAAAAGTATGTAGTCTGTACACGATCCGTGCTGTCAAAAAGGTCTGTCTCTAATTAGCGGCTAAACTCTCAATAGATTGGATTTAAAGACAGGTAATGACAAAATTAGACTGATTATTAACAAAACCAGAAAAAAACTCATTCCATGCATATAGCCAGAGTATGGAACATATATGTCAATAAACTATTTCAATTCAGGTTCGTTTTAAATATATTAAGTGTAGCCTGTATTTACATTTCTGAAATGGCCATCTCGGTGGACATCTTGTAGTTATACCCTCTCACTAAATGGTCCACTAAGGTCCCACTGGGAATGTCATTTTTAAATGTCTTGAAGAACCAGGCACTGACATTTATTAACCTAACCTACTTCCAAATGCCTTCTTCAAACTCTTCCTTCAAAGTTATGATACGATGCTAGGCAAAAGGCAAATATTGGTTTTTTTGTGTGTGTGAAAAACAATGCTAAATATCTATTTCTAAAATACTAATATATGTTCTGCTCTTAAATTGGCATATTTTGAGATCATCTGAGTAAAGGGAAAGAGACACCATGTATTGGTACAATTTGCTCCAGTATGCATATGTATAACTGCCATTTTAAGTAGGATTAAAAGCAGAGCATTTTCAAACACAGTGGCTTGATAGAACTATGTTAAGCCATGTTTGGAAAACAAGCGCATCTAGTCATCTCAAATGCACATGGGATGATTGGGTGGTTACAAGCTTGTGCAAGAATGCAGACAAGCAGGAATCTGAACAGATTTGCTATTTAAAAAGAGTTCTCAGCTTTTCCTTCGATGTTTCGTTTCCATAAAATCTCATAGGTTTCATTTCCATCTCCTTCAACCCTGATTGGTTTAAACTGTATCTACGAGTCAGTACAACAACATAACTGTGACTATGAAGTATCCATAGTATTAATAAATGTATAGCAGATGATAATTTTAACTTATGGATGTACACCGCTTTGTTGTCTCAACTTGAAAGCGGAAGACGGCGAACAATTCTAGACACATAAATTGTATTTGTACAGTTTTGGATATAATCGTTACGTTGATCCGCTTCAATTGATAGGTTTCATTTTCCCCGAAATGCCGTATTAATTTTAGCAAGCTGAGAAACTCGACCGGAACGTGCACCCGCATGCACGTGTCATACAACACACAACACACATGACCGGTTCCCCCACAGTACAGCAAACACGCACGGTCACCGCCGACACACACACACACCGAATTGGCAGTCTCTCTCTCTCTCGCTCGCTCTTCTCTTCCTACATCCTTCTGTTTGGTTGTGGGTCCGCAGGGTGGCTGCTACTGTATGACCATGTCTTGCGGGGGAAGGGGGGGGGGTTGGAGCAAGGTCAACAGGTTAAGGGTTCTGGGGTGCCGGGCTGGGGGAAGGTGAGTGGGTGCTTAATGGGCGTGGGCGGAGCAAGCTGTTGTTGATCTGATTGGTTGGTGCCAGGGGTGGAGAGGTCAAAGTGCAAAGGTCAGCGGGTGACCTCACACCTTTTTAGGTGGTGGGGCCAACTTGATGATCTCATCTTCTGAGGGCTGGCGAATGATGTCTGGATGAGAGAGAGAGAGGGAGAGAGGGGGAGAGACAGAGAGAGAGAGAGAGAGAGAGAGAGAGAGAGAGAGGTGGAGGGAGAGAGACAGAGAGAGAGAGAGAGAGGTGGAGGGAAACAGAGAGTTACTGGGTTTTAGTGCAGTATGAATAAATACACAATTTAGGATTCTGTAAAACAATGTTAGGTGAAAGCAATAAAAATAGGTATACATAGAAGATATACGGTAATTAAAATAATCATTTTTAAAAATAACTTCTTTGACTAAAAGTGGTCCTGACTGAACAAGCAAATCTTGCAGATATATTCAGGTAAAGGATGAATCAGGAATTCCCAGCTCATTCACTAGCCTGTCTCCGTAAGACTTGTTGGAAAGAAATTGATCGCTTGCTGTAAGAATGGGTTATGCGTGTGTGTGTGTGTGTGCGTGCGTGTGCGTGCGTGCGTGCGCGTGTGTGTGTGTGTGTGCGCGTGCGTGCGCTACCTTTGTATTTCTTGGCGGAGGGGATGCGCGTGAGCTTGGTTTCAATCTCCTCGTCCTCGGAGATCTTGAGCACGGTGGTGCGATACTCGATCACTCTCCTCAGCAGGTCTGGTCGCCGCGAAATCTCAAAGATGTGCTCGATGTACGACAGGTTATCTGAACAGAAAGGTGTCGTACAGTGAGTATCTGAGGTTCTTCTGCAGTGCAATGGAACACTGCCTACCTAGCCTCGCAGATTTGACCAGAACCGTGACAAGCATAGTTATGAACTGCTCTACAGCCAAGACATCATGACATAGCCTGTTTGTAAATGTAATGTAGTAATCCAAGTGCACCGCTCCTGAGGATAATGGTTGGGTATGGTACTAGTCACATTTGAAACCATACCGGTAGGAATACCAGGAATTTGGTGCCAATAGTCTACCCAACTATTTGTTTTTGTTTGTGTTTTTGTCTTTACTTTGTACAAATTACAAATTACGTACATTATGTCATTTTAATTTCAGTTGTAGAACACCGCAATTGCAAACTGGACGCATGTGGGCCTGGCTGCTGTTTTGTTCTGTAAAAGCCTGACTGCCAGTGAGACGTGGAATTAGCGGCATCCTATATAATTCTATAGACAACCTTCACCATAGACGTGACACATGAACATTAACCAAGCTGCTGGTGGATGCTCTCGTTGTCTCGCTCTCGTAGACGCTCACGTAAATAATTGCTGAAAATATGCGGCCCCACCTACAGGTTAACATCTTGTTAACATCTGGCCTACCTGAATTTGTACTTGAATAGCTCTGCTATATACATCGGATTAAACTGGTTATTTTACAGGAAACGGGTACTTAAAATGCCACTGATCTATGGGACACGTTACTATGGGTAACCAGTCACATGTACACAATTACAATGGAATTCCATTCAGCTTCATTCATTCATTAATTCTTCCCTCTCTCTCTCTCTCTTCTTCCCTCTCTCCCCTCCCCCCTCCTCTCCCTGCCATGACTCACCGTGAGCCAGCTTGTGGTTCTCCTCCAGGTAGGTGAACCAGTCCCTGCAGGTGGCGATGGTGTTGCTCTGGTCCTCGGGGATGTCCTCCTTGCAGGCAGACTTGAGCTGCTCCAGGTCCTCGTTGGTGATGTTGTCGGACAGGTCGCTGAGCAGGTCGCTGTACTCCTCCATGGTCTGGGTGGGGGGGGGGTGGGGGTGGGGGGGG
>JAODUH010004876.1:0-10444 GCA_027564835.1 Typhlichthys subterraneus | reverse complement strand
CTCTCTCTCCATCTCTCTCTCTCCATCTCTCTCTCTCCATCTCTCTCTCTCCATCTCTCTCTCTCTCTATCTATCTTTCTCTCTCTCTCTCTCTCTCTCTCTCTCTCTCTCTCTCTGTCTGTATGTTTGCATTGTCATGTCTGGATGCACATTAATACATTAGTTATGCATTTTGTATTATTGCAAAAATTGCATGTACTGTCACATATAGTTGTAGTAGTTGTAGTAGTAGTAGGCTATTTGTATGTAAAAGCTTGGAGAAGAACACATTAAGTGTATAGCATTGCACATCCTACAGTATGTGAAAATGCTGTGTCCCCAAAAAGCTGTGATAGATATGATCCTGGAGAACTAGTTAGCAACCATAGCAACATAAGAATAACAGATGTGTCTGCCCTACAGAACTTTCCATTGTTCTGTTGTTTTTCCCATAATGCCATCGAATATGAATGGAATTATGGCTCATGTGAATGGCTCATGTGAATATAGTGAATTGTGTAACACAGTGTAAACCCTGCTCGTCAATCTTGGAGCCCATTGGCTATTGGTCTGATACAATTTTAGCCTTGGGCAAGTGTCAATATTGGTTCCTGGGTAGCCAGTGGACACCTGGATAAATGAAATCCCTGGTATGCTCAAGCGCCCCAAGAATTCATTTCAGCACCCCTAAAATATAAAATATATCAAATAACAAATTATTTTTTATTATTTTCTGAAATTTCTGGTAGAAGTTGTAACCCTTTTACAAACTTGCATTGTCTGTAAATGCACAAAACAAATACACATAGGCAAAGATTTGCAGGGGATACTGCATATAGCCTATCAAGAACTCAATGGTGTGAGCCATAGCCTATTGTCAAAATGTTGTGTTTTTCATCTTCAATAAAATAGTTGAGATGTAGCCTATAATATTCCTTTAAATCATCCACATGCACATTTAAACAATAGCCCTGCTGAATTGTTCTCATTTAAACAAATTAGTGGGAATATAAAATGTTACGAATGCTTAATTAAAGCAACAATTTGCTAAATGTTCCTCCGAAACAAAGGATTACAGAGGAAATGAGAATATAAAGAAATAGTGTATGTAACAAGACCCAGAGAGAGCCAGAGAAACTATGTTAAATTTCCCGGTCTGCGCTTCATTTTACTATGCAAGGGAACATTTCTCTGCATAGTAAAGACTGAAAGATTCAATTCATATTCAATTCAAATGAATCCAGTTCAGATAAATCCCCCCTCCCCTCTCTCTCTCATTAAAAAGTGCACCTGCAAGGGACCAGCTGTTGGTGCCTAAATGTAACAATGTAGTGCCGCTGAGATACTTACTTCCACTGGACTCCCACGCGGTATGTTTCAGAGTGAGCTGCGATCCAGAACAAGGCAATAAAAGATTACAATAACTTTGTTTCTTTTGCAAAATTAAGTTGTTACAGCAATAAGATGACCGTATGGCACAAACTATAATTAACATGAAAGGAATAGTGTTCGCTCAAATACAATTATTGCGCAAGCATTTTCAAAAACATCATGTTTTGCACAGGATGTTTTTTAATGTAAACATACAAAAATCCTGAGCACAGTTATTTATTTAATCCTGAGCACAGTTATTAAATAAAAACCTACTTCCAAGTGGAGTTGTAGCGAATTGTGCTTGGATTCAAACTGAAAGAATGCACTTGAATGAAGCACACACGATCACACACATGCAGTGTTGGGACCCTATACAACTGCATAGTCAGTGGCCGTAACGACATTACCAATGCTTATGTTACTGACTGGACTGTCAAGACCCAGACTGGCGAATGTAAATGTCTTTACTTCCATGCACAGTACAGGTTTTCTGTGTTGTCTGTAAACTAGACACTAGACACTCAACTAATTAACAAATAATTGTTA
This sequence comes from Typhlichthys subterraneus, assembly GCA_027564835.1. Taxonomy (NCBI): domain Eukaryota; kingdom Metazoa; phylum Chordata; class Actinopteri; order Percopsiformes; family Amblyopsidae; genus Typhlichthys; species Typhlichthys subterraneus. The sequence goes on along the minus strand of JAODUH010004876.1, from coordinate 8,545 downwards.
CGGTAAATAATAGAGTTCAATTTGAAGTGTTTATGTGTGAAAACTGTAAATAGCTGTTTATGTAAATGACTGTCTATGTGTGTGTGTTTCTTTGTTTATGTGTGGCAATGAAACTTAGCTACGCTGAGTCTGCACGTGTGTGTGTGTGTGTGTGTGTGTGTGTGCATGTGTGTGCGTGTGAGAGTGAAGACGGACTGCCACAGTTGTCTTTTTCTAGTCTTTCATCCCTTCTGGGTAATAAAGTAATGTATTCAAAAGCCGTCATGCTAGCCAGCATTCTATGATGAAATAAAAGGAGGGAAAATGCATTTCATTACTGTACTGGAGTGTATTTCATGGAGGGTACGAGACAGGTAGAGACCGAGGTGTAGGAAACAGTTTGTGTTTGTGCGTGCGTGTGCGTGTGGCTGGAAGGGAAAATAGGCCAACTCCTTGAATGAAACGAATGTCTTGGACGGAGCCTCTGCGTGTCTGAGTGCCTGCGCCTGCAATTGTGCACGTGTGCCTCACCATATTGTGCCGCGATTCACAAGGCCACAACCATGTTGCATGCATTCACGCTCTGTAAAGTGTGTTGTCATAAATGTTAAGGCAGGATTCTTATTAATATTAATGAATATTACTTGTATCTAGCTTTTCCTATCAATATGCTTTTTAAAGTGCTAACTGCTAAGCATAACACTGAATATTATATGCAAATATACAAACGGCAGCATATAACACAACACAAATTGCTGGAGGAACTCAGGTTTTATTTTCAAAGCAAACGTATTTGAAACGAATGAGGTGTTAATTAGCTGCTGTGCCTAGAGGAGGGATTAGGGAATGGCACAACAGGCATAAATGTGTAGGTTGGAAAATAGACAAACCTTGAACATGCTGTTAACAAAGAACCATTCTCCTGTCATGACAGGTTTCTTTTTAGACACCGGCAAAATATTTTTCTCTGCAATGCTAAGCTCTTTGCCAAATGTGCATAAAGAGGACCTGTACAGATGGTAACGGTAGTGTTAGCATCAGGGATGCATGGTGGCAAAAAGCTAATACAGAACAAAACATTGGACCTAATTCCTAAATTGAATGTCCTCAATGTCCCCTGATAGACAAAGGACAACGTTGCAACAATCTCCCACGGAAATATCCAGTATTCCACGCTGCTATGCAAATAACTGAGCTGCATCATTCTTCGGTTGCACAACCCATTCTTCCTATGTCGGCTTCCTATGAAAGCACGTCTCTTTGTATTGGTCTTGTATTTGTTGTGCTATCAAAACCTTTCTGGGTCTGAGCTAGAGTATTTTCGCTCCGTTACTCTGCAAGTTGAGAGTCGCTGAAACATATCTGCAGTTGAGGCACGCCAGCCTCGTTAGAGACACACAGAGCAGCTAATTAACTAGTGTGTCAACAGCTCAGCCTCTGTTCCTTCTAAAACCAATTGAAAAAAAAAAATGAACGTGCACATCTACTGTACACGCACACGGGCGCTGTGCGCAGACGCGTCGGGGGCCGCGAAGCGTGCAAAAAGACACGCAAGCACACGTGCAAGCGCTTGAGAGACTACGTCAAACAACAGCGTAATAAGGGGTAATGGAAGGTGGGAGCGGAGAAAACAGAAGATTGCCCTCTAAGTGACATTAACTGCTTGGAATACGTTTTTTTTCCCCTTGCTGCTTCTCAGTGTTTCAGTAAAAAGCCTGCTGCTATCCAATTAGGCCTATATAAGTCAGAGAGAGAGAGAGAGAGAGAGAGAGAGAGAGAGAGAGAGAGCGATGAAGGAAGAAGCACAGTGGGGTGGTGGGTATAGAGGTCAGTGGTCAGACCACCGTCTAGCAGACTACACACTCTACAATTTGTGCCGGGGTTTGCCCTTGTCCGCATCGCAAAGCCACTGCTCTCCACTCAACCCCATACGCAGCCCAACAGGGCTCTCTTACCCAACAGCCATCGAAGCTTTCCTCCACAGCTGCGTTTCAAACTGCACTATAGTATGCTAGGGAAGACATTTTGGGTTCTGGGGGTGCTATAAAGAAATTCTTAACATCTATGCGTGTGCATGTGTGTGTGTGTGTGCAAGATAGACACATTTTGCTGGTGCTTTGTTCAAGAAAGCATTCACAAAAGCAGCATAGTTTATACCTTTACATTGGATACAAACACTTCTGCAAACCTTCAGTCCACACTAAAGTTTTTCGTGTGTGTGCGCGTGTGCGTGTGTGTGTGTCTCATTGAAAGGTCAATTACAGGCAAATTGAGTAAGTGAAATTGTGTTAACTTGTTTACTGAGCAAGCGCCCTGGTAAACAATGGGAAATAAAACCCACCTGCTGAATTTAAGATGGATTGGAACCCGTAGATTTTACTTAGGACTAAAATAACTGCTCAGTTCATATTTCCACCATGCAAATGGTAAAGGTCAAATTTAATAAAGAGTTCGACATTTCCTCATGAGAACAGGCAGTCCAGCAGTTCCAGTCCATATTGTTTTTGATTAAACCAAATATCTATTTACCTAGGCACAGGAACACATATTGTCAGGGAATGGAACCACTAACTATGTTGTATTCTCCAATTCATTGAGGTACATTATATTCTGACACACTGATAGAACATTTTCAGGGTTTTCTAAATATTAGAGAAAACATTCAGCTACTGAACAATTGCAGATCAAACATCTAATATCATATTATGTGAATCCATCCTTTGGCATTGTTTTAACAAGCAAATTGGCTCCTAACGGCTCACTGATGTAATTGAAAATGGATGGATTGATGCAGAATCATCTGTTAAATGACACGGGCAAAGTCATTTGAAAGACAGACAAACGTCCCTGTTGTTTATAGGAACAAAAACTGCCATCACATACAGTTTTCATCACATACAGTAGAACATGTAGGCCTACAGTATTACATAGAATCATATTTCATCTATGAGCAATAGCCTCAACAATACATAATTCGCCCCCTCAGGACAATCAATCTTCTGCCACATCATTGCTTCCATATCCATCTGCTTTCCTCATAAGCAAGGCCTCATGTTTGCAAATGCACTCATTAACTCAGGGTGTCAATGCTCTTTGCTCCGTGATGAATTGCTGCCACAACACCAAGTCAATAATGAAAAACTAAGGCCAGAGTCAGCCTGTAGCAAACATGTTGCTGTACAACAAGCATTGTGTTTACATTTTAACACTAGAACTGCTAATGATCGATAAAACCGCCAACGGGTGAAATGCACCCATGCGCCTAGCTACCGCATTCCTAATAAAAAAAATGTAGTCTGATAATGTATTAGTTTTCTTCTGAAATGAGTTTGATTGCAGTAATCATCTGTGTTTTGGTCCTCTTGTTATATATTCTATAGCTAATCACCTTAAAGAACAATAAAATATGCTATATGTTATTAATGAAAGCACAGATCCATACTTAACATTTTAAACAAAAATATAAGTACTTCAGATGAAGAACAAACAACTATTTTCTACGTAACGAAATAGTAGAATAATTGTGTCCTGAGCTAAGAAAGACTCTGTGTGTGTGTGTGTGTGCGTGTGCGTGTGTGTGTGCTTGTGTAGGTGTGAAGGCCTTTTCAGGCAGGACGCGACATGCGCTGCGCTCGCCGCTGAGTTTAGCGCAGATTTCTCCAGGCCCTTCACACAGGACAGGGCTGCGTTCGCTGTGTCTCTAGGCAACGAAGAGGCTACACTACCGGAGATTGAAGAACAGACTCCCGCTAGCTGAAGGCAGTGAAAATATATTTTTCTAGCATCATAAGCATAGAAAAAAATGAATATTTTCAGCGGATCTCTTAGCTAAACCAATATTATGTCTGTGAACCGTTTGTTAATAATCTGGGATATTAATATCCCGAGTTCGAATGTAACAAACATTTCACAAACTAATAATAATAATATTGGTTTAACTAAGAGATCTGCTGAAAAATATGTGGAAATGTTGATATTCTACAGGTACAATATCAACTTTACCTCCATTTTCACTTCCGTGCCTGGCTGGCTGTCTCATTTCTATTGGCTGTGCGGGTATTCGTCACAGCGCGCTGCGCCCAAAGTTCAACGAGTTCCCCTCAGTCCCTGTGCCTGCGTTTTGTACGGCGCTGTGCAAACCATAGGAATGGGTTTTAGAACATATCGGTTCCTCTGCAACGTCCTGTCTGAAAGGGCCTTGGGAGCGCGTGTGCCTGTGCGTGTATGCGTGTGTGTGTGTGTGTATGCATGTGTGTGTAAGCATGCGCGCGCGCCCGTGTGTGTTTGTGTGTGTGTCGTAGTGTGCCGTCCACAAACCGTTTCCTAACGTCTGAGGTGCTTGTGCTCTAGCATGACATCTATTGGCAGAAAGTCATATACACACTTTAACGCACAGGGCTAACAGCTGTGAAACTGTTGGAGTGTGCCTGTTAGCACACAGTGTTTAACGCTGTACTACATTGATCAGGCTGATCAATAGACCTCTGCTGAGCTTGTCAGTAAACACTTCTTCCACTGGGAGAAAGGGGAAGGGTGTAATCGTTCTAGCACTGTTTCTATTATTAAACATAAAGCAATAGACAAGAACTACAGTAAATATTTTGTTCTGTTAGCTTCATGCATTTGAGTTGTGTGTGAGAGGAATGGTGTATAGAGGAGAGGAGCAAGTCCATTATTCACAACAGATGTCATTTTAAGGTATTGTCAAAACTATTAAAGGTGTTGAATGGTTTTCATAAAATATGCTGTATATGGCTCATATATATTCTATGCGTAATGTTATTTAAAATGTGCATGCCTTCCAAGCTATTAACAAAAATATTTATGTTGGGTGTAATTGCTCAATGAATTGCCATTCAAAGTGTGATACTTTACCATGTCTACTAAAGTTAAAGGACAAAGTTGTGTTCTAATTGAGGGTCGTACGCACCAAAACACCTGTTTTGTTTTAAATGAATCACTCTAAACAGCACGATGCTGAAATATGGGACATTTTTTGTGGGACTTATTTTTATTTACTCTTGTTTTGCCAGAACCCAGCGATATGATATACATTTTATATGGTAAATTATGTTATATTATGTTTTATTTAGTCTCAGTTTCCTATTTTTTTCTGCTCAATTGTTACCCATCACCAAACCAACGATTAATAGAGGACTATTTTAGGAGCTCTCCATTGCTAGCGCCCTAAATGCTCAATCACCATGCTGTATTCTGTATTCTTTATTCTCATCTAGCCTAAGTGAAGAAAATGCTCTCTAACTGTGATTTCCCAGTGGGGTCCAACGTGTCATTCCTATTAAATGCCTTGTATTTCAGCATCAGGCTACTTCTCTTCCAGTGTCAGTGATAACCCCCGTCCTAAATAAGAGCTGGATTCATCGAAATGAGCTCAACACACACATGCTCATATTGCAAATTATAATTATACCAGCCAGATTTAAATGCCTCTGTGTATGCACCTATACAAATACATTAACAAGCTGATAAGACGTCACAGACACATCCTGACCTCAGTAGCCAGTAAAAAGTAGTCGAACGTGAGATATAATGTTGTCTGCATTCCTGTGTGGATCCGTGGAGACTGTGCTTGCAGGTGTAACAGATTAACACGAGAAATGGTAGATGAAAGTGAGAGAGCTGTCTCCTAGTATAATATAATGATCTGTTCTTCATCTGAAGTACTTGAGAATATGATATATTATTGCTTCATGGACTGAAATAAATCAAGTTTTGAAAGCAAGTCACCTTGATCAAGATCCTTGTCCTTGATCTTCTATTCAATATATTTTTAAATCTCAGCCTTATTCTGTTAAGCACATTTAGTTTTTTTGTCCAAAGTCAACAGTGTCTTGAGAGGTGTGACCCTCATTTTAAGGTCTTCAACAACGACACTAGACCAATTTATTGTCCTGACCTTGGGTCAGAGACAGGAAAGATTCCAGTACAGAGAATGCACATCACGCACACACACAAAAACACACACGCACCCACACACAAATACAGTACGTATGTATCAAATTCACACTCATATGCAGTACAGACACAAATGCACATATAATAATCAAAGCTAACCACATATTAGATGTGCACAATGACACACATTCACATATGAATTATACACGAAGAGCATCAAAGCCTACAGACAATTTCAGACACACACTAACACCTACAAACACACGCGCACACAAACACATGCACACGCACACACACGCGCGCACACACACACACCTTTTTAGACAAAAAAAGTACCAAGCCACTCCTAAACACACATCCAGACACACAAACACTTCTGTCTCTTGTAAACTTTGCAAAGGTCATTTCCCCTGAGCCACTGTCTAGGAGGAAATCCACTTCAGGCCTATACGACCTAAAACCTTAATGCCGCACACACACACACACACACGCACACAAACACAGTAGATATCTGTTGAATCCCTGAAGATATCATCTAGATGCATTGGTTATATCTTTGTTCTGCTCTATTCTCTCTCTTTTTATGTATGATGTAGATTATTCACTTTGGGTGCATGGTATTTTAACATACGATTTAATATGTATACCTGAGCACATCCATGTATGTACAGTTAAAGGGACTTCATTCAAATAACTATCTACTAGGCTCTGGACCAATGGCATGCTGTTGTGAGTTACAGTATATAACATACTGTACATTCTGAAGCTTTACATTACAGTATACAACATTTTTAACAAAGAAACACAAATCATATGTTCATATGTTCATATGTTGAAGATAGTGGAGTAAATGCATTGTGAGCAGATAATGAAATCCCCTCCCTCTCTGTGTGTTGTAACCAGAGCCTCTGTGTGCTTTGTGTTCATATCCGTTCTGGTCGTACGAGCGTGTTTGCTTGCGAATGTGCGTGCGTGTGTGTGTGTGTATGTGCGCTTATGTATGTGTGTATATGTGTCCCGCAACACATTTGTTTTAGTCTAAGATGCTGATGCTTAGATGCTGCAGCTTACTGTGACATCTAGTGGCAGAAAATGCCATATAGGACCTCTTTAATAATGGATATATTTAGGTATTATGTTAGAGAGTGCTTCAGTGTGTGAACGGCGTAAATTGCATCAGGCTGGCTAGTGGTGTTGATGACATCACACGGCACACAAGCTGCCTCCAATTAAAATGTTTCACATCTTCTTAGTCCAAACCCATGTTCCTTTTTTAGCGGGAGAGTTGTGTGGTTTAGAGCCTGTAAAAGAGGGATGATGTCATTCTGGCTGCTGCAGATGTGACTTGGGGTTTGTAGAGGCAAATACACAACTTTTCCATGTCAAGGGACATGCACACGCACAAGTATATTTACACATCAGCACACACATGCAGTGAAAGCATGGATTACATAGCATATATTCACATACACAGTCCAAATACACACTCATACGAAGTAATCCGTATCAGTAGCAAATTCTGAAATATGTCAATGTCAAACGGACAAATAAAATATGAATGACACACGCACGCACGTGCACGCATGCACACACACATACACACACACACCACACACATGTATGGGCATATTCACACACAACACCATGGTAAAAACAAATTTACCAATGCAGTTGAGTATTACAACCAATAGGTGGCACTGTGGCAACTATGCATCGACTGCTGTGACAGAACTGCAGTAAAATCTTTCTTTATATTAAATTAACACTGTGCACTGTCTGGTCTGAAATTACCCATGTATCCACACATAATTAATGTCCTAAAAAAAAACAAAAAAAAACAGCCATGTTGCTAATGTCAAGGTTAAAGCCCACCCCACACCACCTCCAAAATATGTAAAAAGCATTGGGTGTGTAACAGATTACCCTTCGACCCACCGTCATGTCGGAATACAATGTACATGTTAGACATATTACTGGATTAATTAGGTTGGGACAAACGTGCTTGCTGCATAATTAAGCCAACCCTACCTTCACCCATACCATTCCTTGCATGTCACTTGAATTACTGCTCAACAAACGCCTTATGGTGTCATTGTCTTCACAACATGCAAAGAAACAGCTCTCTGGAGCAACAGTGGTTGAAGTCACAGTGAAGAAATGATGATTAACGTTTATTTTAAAAATGCCTGCTGCATTTGTTCTATACATAATTTAATAAGAATCAGTATACATGATGATGCATACATGAATGCACTAAATGATTATCAGTTTTTATGTATAATTATATTGATAAATTCTCTTTTATTCTATAAAATTCTATTCTACTACTACTACTACTACTAATAATAATAATAATAATAATAATAATATAATATGTTTAAGCATGTTTGAAATGATTGGCATACATGTTACTTACGGACATTAAGCATAGTGGATCCCTAATTAAATAATCCACACTATATTTAATGGTTATTTATTTATTTATTATTATTATTAATAAAAATAAATAATAATATATTGCATTTCCAAGCGCCTTTTGAGATACCCAAGGACACTGTACAACAGGGCTATTGAATTCCAGTCCTGGAGGGCCGCTGCCCTGCATGTTTTAGATGTCTCCCTGCTCCAACACACCTGATTCTAATGACTG
>JAODUH010004875.1:0-10444 GCA_027564835.1 Typhlichthys subterraneus | reverse complement strand
AACACATTGGAAGACCAGTGGAAAGTTACAGGCTTGGCAGAACAGGCCAACTATCTCTCAAGGTCAAGCGTGTGGCAGTTTGGTCTCGGTGATGTCGGCTCTGCCCGGCAACAAAGGAGTTGAGGCCTCCTCACACGGGAACTAAGGATTATGCTTAACAGTTTAGTTATCCTGATAGATGTATTGTGTGTCACACTATTAGAGTCTTATGCGTAACAGACAGAAACATATAGGGACAGCACTTTAACGAACAAACTGTTAGTAAACAAGAGATAGGCATGATGTAGGGGCATGAATAGTGCATTCACAGATACCTTCCCCAGCAACCACGCCCAGCAGGAGAGAACGGACGTGGGGCCCCAGGATTGGGAGAGACGCACAATCAACATCTGATAGGAAAACACTGTCTAGAATATTATCAATGGGCCGAGAGACAGTTGGGGTCAGACTTCGTGAACTGTTGATATTGCATGTTGTCAGTCAGATAGAAGAAGTGGTTACAGAGCTCTGTAACTTGTATTTCTGATCTACTATTATTATATTAAAACTGAATTTGTTAAAACCTGGACACATTGTCTCCTCCTACTTCAACTCCATAAACGAACACGCAGGCACTGGGTGTGAGGAGACATACCCCAATTCCAACAATCTCACCCGAGACTTCCGTGTGAAGAACAAGCGCTCTACTCGTATGCCATCACAACGCATGCTGTAACATGGGTGCATCGACACCTATATGCTTGTGCGATACAGCTGTAACGGCACTCGCTCCTGTAAATTTGTTTTTATACAAATACAAATAATTTTGCTGACAAATATGAATACAAATAGTGAGCTCTCTGCACACCCCTATTGTGCACCCCATTTAAGCCTGCGCGGTATACCGTTTCATCCAGTATACCGGTTTTAATTTCCCGTACGGTGTGAATTTTTCACATAACACCATACCGTAGCACAGCTGAAACAACAGCTTTAATGCGTATTGTTCGATGCTAGAAGGCTACGGAACGCTGTTAATGGTGTACTAGTGAGTGGGGACCAATTTATTGAGCGTACCCTTCTTAAAAACAAACAATTAACTTTATAAACGCAATTAATTACCCACAACTTACCCTCTTTAACATGGCAAACAATGGCACACAACATTATGTAACAGCAATCATTGTGCATTAAACATGACCAAATGGCATACTTGGTGTGTGTGTGTGTGTGGGTACCGACTGGCATGTTCGCTAGCTAGGCAGGTAGACTACATGGCGTTAGCATAACAATTTTACAGCTTGGAAAGGCTCTTTATTAACTCGCTAGAATTTATTTGTCGGTTGCTGTAGAAAAGCGGGCGACTGTAGGCCTACTTTCTTCCAGTACTGTCTGTACTGTCAGTCCTTTCGTTCGTAATATGGATCCACCGCTTGCTTTTCCCATCATATCAGCCTCGAGAGAATGCCTCTTAAAGTACTAGCATTTAATCTTACAACTTTAATCGCAAATGTTATTGGTATTTCAATTGGTATTCCAACACATTACCATTGGTGAGGTGATAAGAGTATGTTGCCAACAGTGGCTAAAACTAATAGAAACTGTAATGATTATCTTGGCAATGTATTGTATTTTCCAAGCATTTCCATTTACAAATGCATTCTGATACTGTGTGGCTCCAAAGCAGTCACATATTTAAATTAAATTTTTTATATTAAATCCTGAAATTAGAATAAGCCGAAGCCACAAAGCTATAAAGGCAAGAGAGAGAGAGAGAGAGAGAGAGAGAAACAAAAAAAACATACCAATCAATACAGTGAAACCGGTGTGTCTTTAAAAAATACTGTGATATCAATTTTTGCTAAAACTGTCCCATTCCATTTCAAGGTGATTCCATAATTTTTTCTTCTACTTGATTTGGTTAACAGTATGCCATTACCTAAAAGGATTTCATTTCATTTGTTTCAGGTATGTGTCTTGAAGCAAAAATGTTCAGCTATTAAACATTTTGTAAAGTATCTGTGTTATGTGTTAATTTACTGTGATGTAAAGAACCTGGGTGAACATCCTCTAAGTGTTGTGATTCCAGAATTTTTGCCAGGGCTTGCAGTACTAAATTATACCTAATGTATATAAAAACAGAATTTACATTTTGTTTGAACCACAATAGAAATTTAATATACATAAAAAAAATTTAAAAAAACATTACACAAATAAGAACAATAAAAACTGAGAGGTAATACAATGACCAGAAAAACATCAAACCTCAATCTGGAAACAGCCAAATGCTACTCTGTATGCTATAAACGCCTATCAAATAATAAGTGTGTGTGTGTGTGTAATTACATGAAGACTCAACATTGTAAATACTAACTGATTTCAATGTTTTATATATAAATTGGGAACTAACAACAGAATGTGTCCATTCTTAAAAACAAAAACAGACTCTGGAATTATGTTCTAACCACATAGCTTCATTCAGACCATTTCAGATTGAAATGTCATTTGCGTTTCATAACAAAATTATATAAAAAATATGTCTCACATAACAGATTTTAGTAGTTATGTGTAAGGGGCTTATGATGATGAGGAACAATTAAACACAAACAAGACAGGTGCCTGGAAAACATTTCTTGAATCCCTATGAGTCACAGTAAATTACTGATATTTTTGTATTGCTAGAGGAATGAAGACTAGTCCATTTAGGACAATTTAAACCATTTAAAAAAGGTTAGCATGTGATTATAACACAAAGACCAGCTATACATTTACATATTATAATTTTTTGCACACCACTCCAGCATCCCTCTTGGTCTACAGAATTTATGATCATTCAAACTGCACCGTACTGGAAGTCGAAGTATGTTTGAGTACAGTACACTGATGAAATACAATACAAACCAGACAGGTACACACAGATATTTTACCTACATATCAGCAGGCACACAAAGTGAATAAAGTATTACAAAGTAAATACAAATAAAATAGTTGTAAAATAAAATATAGCATGGGCCTAAATCTTGTGCTATTTCAAGTTTGATACAAAAAGCTTTGAGATAACCTTACTTTGTTATATTGGCTGGCTGTTACTTAAAAACACAGATACAATCAGGTATCTTCACATTAGGAAACCTGAAGGGAAACAAAGAAACAAATGTATATGTAGAAGTCCAGAAATAATTAGACTTTTTTTTTATCGCCAAATACAACATTACAGCGTTATAGCTATCTTTGTATTAAAGACAAACATAGGCAACAACTGGAAGCAAGAGAATCCATGTTAAAACTTACATTGACTTGACCCAGACATCGTGGCGGGCTGTCCCGATTCTGCTTTTCGACTGTATGTGGCCACAGCAGACAGGTCTGACCTTTCATTTGGGGTTTTAATCTCTGTGTAATCCTCAGTGGACAACGCCTGAGGAGGTGCTATAGAAGGACTTAGTTGCTGGAACCTGTGTGATTCGAATAAAATGCGCACATTTTATAGACTAGTTGGTAAAATAAAAGGATTGAATAATTGAAAAACTGACAAATAATTTATTACAAAATATGATCCTAATATGAAAGGATGTTAAGCAGAATGTGATTTTATTTTGAAATACAGAAATGTACTGCAAGTAAGTTTGGCCTCGGGCCATTTGATTGCAGGCCAGATCATATCCGTAATTGTTAACTGCACTGTTTATTAACCGCATGTGTAGTGTGTTGAGCTACACTGTAGGTGTAACATTTTCATAATTAAAGAGAAACGTGCAGGTTAGAAAATTCACTACATTCGCATATATAATTTAGAAACTAGAAATCTTAGCCTTTGCTTATTTTTTAAACTGTATATTTGTTTAAATGTAGTTTAAAATTTGGAAACTGAACTAGCAACGTTTTTAGATCCGTAGTAAAAAGTAGGGCTGGGAATTGATAAAAAAAAAAAAAGTTAATCGCTCAAAATTGCTGCCATTAATCAAATGTTTTGGTGCCGTTATTGTATAGACAGGACAGTATAGAGAGAGGCAGCGAGTGGGAGGGCCAAACCTAACACTTTGAAATCAAACTGAAAAGGAAGTATTTGAGTTTCTTGTGAGATGAAAACTAGATATAGCTAGCCCATATGTTAAAAAAAGAGGTATATATATTATAGTTTTTATTATATTTCATTATTTAAGTTATCAAATTTCTATTGTATAAATATTTTTTTGAGTACAGCGTAGGGTTTGAACCTGCGATATCTAGAACTTTGTGTCATACACTATCGATTACGCGACCTGAACAGTGTGTTTTCAGGCCTGAATGTTAAAATATGAAGGGTGAATACATGAGGAGCTATTTTAGCTTCGTTAGCCTGCTTTTGTTATCTTATGGTTTTTCAAGAACGTGTGGAAATGTGTAAATATCTTTAAATATATGGAATGTATGTTTGTGAAAAGTAATAGCAACTTAACTCAAAACGTGCTGATAAATTTGATGTTTGTGTGAGGTTTGTAAGTTGTAGTATGGAGTTGTAGTTAGGTGAGCAGAAGATGAATAATAAGAGAAAGGAACAACATATTTAATAATGAAGAGCAATAAGAACATTTTTGAAAAGTAAATGCACGATTTTAGATGTTTTACAAAACATTAAGGCAGAAACGTCTGCAAAAATGTCAGAATTTTAAGCAGTGTTCTTAAAAACATTCCTTATTTCAAAAACCATTACATTTTGTCACATGGGTAAGACGTCTCTGCCACTTACCCGTTAGCCGCTGTGCAGTAGTAGATGATAACGAGTCTTAGCAGATCTGAGCAGTTATTTAGTGAGTCTTACTTTTTGCTATAGTTTTCATCATGGTGCAATACAGATTGACAAGACATCGAGCCCTCTTTTTTCTTAATATGAAAAGCAATAGATAGCCTTAAAGGAATGGCGCTACTATAGCTTTTGTGCTTTGTTACTGGTGCCGTACCACAGTCCATGTCCGGTTCAAGTGAAGAGACGGGTAGGGCTATCGCGATTAGAGAATTTTCCATGCGGTGATTTAGGTTGGATTAATAACACGGTATGCGGCATTATCGCCATATTTTTGTTTTTGTTTTGAGTGGTTAAGTGTGTGGCGGAGAGTTTCTGAAATAGCATGGTTCTGGGGCATAAAAACAATTTCTAGGCAAAGTGATCTCAGTCCGTAATGAGACAATTGTGCAATGGCGTATCGGCTACCAGTTTTGTGCACCGGTGTTCTGACTGTAGGTATGTAATCACGTTCGGCATATATTTGATCAATATGTCAGCTGAAAAATATGACAAATTAATTAAAAGGATATTAAATAGCGCCAAGCTACATACCTTCGCTTAGCATTGTTGTAGGCAGAAAGAAGTGATGGCACAAGTTGTTAGGCTGTTTTCGGTTTAACTACCTAAAATGTTAGGGTAAATCTATTGTTTTCTTTCCCACAAGAAATAGACCAAAATAATTACTTGAGAAATGTGCGCGAACTGCCAATACATCTATGGTGCGCTAGCTGCAGACATGCTGCCCAGATTACTACAAAACTGTAGTAAAGTACAGTAAAGCCTGCCGTTAGAGTGTTGTAAATACATACATTGCAAAAGGCTTCAACCGGCTATAACGGGGCTGGGAGAAATGTACGCTTCAATAATGCACATATTCCCTAAATGAAACCTCAGATTCGATGGGATAGGCTCATTAAATTAAAAAAAAAATTTTTTTTTAAACATTGCGATAATGGCGGTTGCTTAGGTGAGTTTCAGAAAACACAGGCAAACTCAATTTATAGCCGGAAGGATTACCAAGGTTTGCATAAATTCATCATGGGGCAGAGCATATATTTTTTTCATGCAGTGTCTGTATTTGGACAGTACCTTTTCTTATTACAGGCGGCCTTGCGCTGGAGGTATATCGCCAACATTTTAAATACAGCAAGTCTGTCTGAGTCTCAGTAAACAGGGCAATGCTAACATTGCCTGACAGCAGCGACATACATTCATACTTTGTACTCCGCTTTGTCTCGTCAAACTTTTAGTTTTTTTTAGTTTCTTGTGTCATTCCAAATGTGAAAACCTGATGTATGTGTTAGGCTACAGTAAGGTGCACGAAAATACAGTGCATCCAGAAAGTTTTCACAGCACTTCACTTTTTCCACATTTTGTTATGTTACAGCCTTAACACACACACAATACTCCATAATAACAAAAATTTAAAAAGTTTGTTTGACATTTTTGCAAATGTATTACCCAACAGCGGCTGTACAATACCAATGGCAAAGCTGCATCTAAAATATCTCCCCTATTGCGTCAGTGAATGGCAGTGAAAGGGACACGTTTATATTTTGGATCATATCTTCATAACGGTGAAGGCTAGAAACTCATGTTTTTTTCCTCATAATCCAGACACTGTTTGTCAGACCGTTTGTCTGATTGTCACCAAACTTGGTAACAATCAGACAAACGGTTGCTAAGAAACTCACTTGCCTCCTGGTTGGCGGCTTCACCGCCATTTTTGATGGACTGCAAAAGGCAAACGATTTTGCAAAACAAAAATCCACCAAATAGCTTTTTGTTAGGCTTCGCGTATAGATTACCTACGCCAAGTATCAGGAAAATTGGAAAATATTTGCAACCTGTAATAAATTTGAGATTTAACAGGAAGTTGAATATGGCAGAAATACAAAAAATTGGAAAACAATATTGCAAGAGGCAATTTTGTTAACTATACCGCCATTCACATTGGGAGATGGTTTTAGTGATTTCAGCTCCAAGGAGCACAAAGATATTGCCTTTTGAAAATCTCATGTTTAACGACACACTGTAGCAGTCGATCTCGCCCAAACTTGTACTGGTTGTTGGGGGCCTATAAGACGTTATACTGATCAAGTTTCATGACTGTCAAGCATTTTCAAAGGCTTTAATTGATAGCTTGAATTTGATTGGCCCGTGGGGGTCACATGGTATGGAATACCGACTTCCTATTTATTGGAGTACAAGAACCTATTGCACTCATGCAACTCACCAAGTTTGGTTAAAATATCTGCTTGCGTTGAGGAGTAATGAGCCTTACAAGTAGCATTTTGGTATAGCGCCCCCCTATGGCCGATTATTTCCAAACACGGCAGGACTCCTCTGGTCCTCCTTCGGAAGATGCGTACCAAGTTTGGTGCCAATCGGACAAACGGTATTTGAGATTCGATCTCAAGTCCCAAATGGCGGCATCGGCATCATTTTTGATCAACTTTAGTAGATTAGAACAATTATGCGAACCAAAATTATTTTTAGCATGTTTTGTCAAGCTTGGTCTGAAGATCATATATGACAGGCTTCGATAAGATTGGACGAAATTTGCGACCGAAATTGTGGAAAATCGCGACTTTGACCCGATGGTGGCGCTAGAGGCATGGAAATATGGACACCAAAATTCGTTTTGTGAGTTTGGCATAGCCCTCTATGGATGTGCGAAGTTTAAAAAAAAAAAAAAAAAAAAAAAAAAAAAGCCAGGTCTGCGAACCTGCAAAAACGGCGGAAGAAAGAAACTAATAATAATAATAATAAAAAAAACTAACAATTACAATAGGGTTCCAGCAGCTTCGCTGCTTGGACCCTTAAGTAGAATAAAGCTTACCCCATGAAACTCATGGCATATGAACTCAGAAGAGCTTGAAAGTTAGTCAAGGCAGGGAGGAATCAACATGTTTTTTAAACCAAACTATAGACTATTTTACCATCCTTTACATAATAAACAAATATATCAAATAAAAGAATAGGAGTTTATTATTTATTTTGCATTTTAAAAACAAACCGTGAGTTTTCAAAGAAATTTGGCTTTATTATCCCAATTGAAGCTGAGAGGGTGCAGATTTCAGATACATATCGCTTGATAGCCATTACAGAAATGTTTTTAGAAGCCATTATATGAAAGTAGTGAAAAATGGCCAAAAGACCCTTAGGGTTCCAAGGGTTAAAATTTGGCTGGGTGGTTAATATTACATTTTTCTGTGGTGTGACAAACTCAAAACAATTTATGTCTGCTTTACACAGGCACATCCTCAGTGAGCAGATTCGTTTATCTTGAATGAAGTCCAAAGTCCAAATATTAACCTTATCAACTTAAAATGCTCACCAATTATATTTTAAGATTTTAGAGGGGTTTCCAAAATTTTACATAAAATACAATATCTATAAAATCTGTGTTATAACCTCCCCTTCTGATGGTATGCACGGCACGTCCCTGTGCATCTATATGGTGATCGCTGTATCATAGTTTTTAACTTCCCTGACTTGGTTGTTGAAAAATCTGATCCTTGTAGGGGACTTGCAATCGCATCACTCAGACCTTGGAAAAGGGCATTCATCACAGACAGTAACAGGCTACCCAACCTTGTGTATTGTAATCTTTCAGGCTTTTCGTGCGTTCTATGAGAATGACAAAGAGGGATTTGAGCAACTTGAGGTCCAACACCATGTTCCTCCACTAATTTGGGCTATTCAGTCACACATTTCTGTTTCAGATACCTCCTCTTCATGTGCATCATACAACACAGGACATGTCTCATTATCTCAAGTGGCTGCTGGCCAGTGTTCAGAGGAAGATCATTAGGCAAGTCATTATCAGGTGAGGGGTCTGATACAGGTAAATAAGCACATCCAGGTGGAGTATCCTCATCAGGTACGTTACCTAGTTCAGACTCTTCTATCTCTGGCTCCATGGGTTCAGGAAAGTTCTGTGTAGATAGGTTGTGGTCATTGTCCTCTGCAAGGGATTCAACTGCAGATGGTATAAAAACACGAGACACAGAGGCATCACATTGTTTTGTCTCACAAGAATTCTTCATCTTGGGTAGGAGAAGGAACAAATGTCCAAGTTGGCACATCCCCTGAGTCAGAAGATTCCTCCTCTCCACTTGCAATGATGGGAATATGTCTTGTCCTCCGTCCTATGACTGGTTGTTGTTTGGGAGACGCGTCTGTCAAAGTTGATGCAGGCAGAAACCCACAAGCAAGGAGTAGGTCACGGTGTAGGGTGCGCACAAGTCTTAATATGCCTTCAGGCTTGACTGTGTAGACAAGTCAACAGCTTTCTTGAGAACAATTTACACATCATCCTCCAACTTATTGGCTAGTTTGTGCTTTCCACGCAACTTTACATTGCAAACAAGAACTCTATCACCCACCTCTAGAGTTGAATTGATGACTCGTCTATCAAATTGCATTTTTATTGCAATCAGCATTTTTCTGTGCATTCGAGGTTTTAACGTTGTAGCTCTTCCAAACGTCACTGATATCACTGCGAATGTGACTTCCTGTCAGTGTTGATGGATAATCCAAAGGCTAGGTCGATTGGAAGGCTTAGTTGTCTCCCGAACATCAATTCATAGCGGAAGAACCCTGTCACTTCACTTTTCGTGCAATTGTATGCATGAACGAGGGGTTTGACAGTCTTTCCAGTGTTCGTTTTTCATGTAGACTTAATGTTCCAAGCATTTGGAGGAGAGTGCGGTTGAATCTCAACTTGGTTTCCTCTCGGATGGTATGGTATGGAGTCGTACATAATTTCTTTATCCAAAAAGTCAGCGCCTTGGTCACTATGTAGTCTTTCTGTAAAGCCATAATTACCTATAAAATGCCTCCACAGGCTCTTGTGCGTGCTCCCTGATTTGGCGTTGGTATCTCTGCTGCGTACTTAGTAAAGTGATCAGTGATGATTAGTATATCTTTTGTAGACGCTTTACAGTATTTTGCCTCACATTCACCAATTCATTGCTGAATGCTGCCACGCAAGGTGCAACCAACCACCGGGAGTAGGGGGGTAAGGCGGTTAGGCATCAATCTATACACACCAATTCAAGTGGCCTACTTGACTTTATCCTCACCAGTAGTGCAGCTCTTTCAAATGGGGATTTCCTGTGTATACAACGCTCACAAGTCCTGATCATCTTATCAATAGTCCATATTTACCAAAAGTACATATTTGGCTCTCGCCAGATCCACTGTCCGCTCAACCACCATGTGGCCCATGTCATTATGGAGGCTCTTAAACGCCACTGCTCTCAGCTCCTTAGGGAGCACTAGCTGAAAGGTGATATTGGGTACAGCTTGTCTCCTTCGATAGAGCACTCCATTATCCTATTTTTTCTGATAAAAGCATGCTCATACATTAATTGGTGTCAAATGAAGCCTGTAAGTCTCACGTAATTTTGGTATTAAACTGTAGGAAACACTCAACATATTCCATGTGGAGGACACTGCTCTTTAGTAAATGAAGCTCATAAAACAGCATAAATATACTGTATATTTTTTCATTTTCGCCTGACAGTGTTACTGAGATAATTTAATTTATTGGAATTATGCATCTAAACCTGTGGAGTTTGGGGACATTGAACCTGAGTGGGCAATGTTCAAAGCATCCATTGCTGAAGCTGCGGCAGAGAGCTGTGGTCTCAAGGTCATAGGTGCCTCAAGGGGCGGTAACCCTCGAACATC